>CAUYRH010157177.1:0-14044 GCA_963574655.1 Perodicticus potto | reverse complement strand
TTTTATTAAATCATAATTGTGTACACTGGTGCAATCATGGGGCACAATGTGCTGACTTTATATACAATCTGAAATATTTTCATTGAACTATTTAACATAGCCTTCATGGCCTTTTAATCACTATATGAAGACATTTATATTCTACATTTAGTAATTTTCACTTGTACACTTACGGTGCATCTTACAAAAAAAAAATTTTTAACAAGTCCATTATAATGACATTCCTTGATAAATTCCAAACTTACTTGCTTGGAATTTTATCAAAAGAATTTGACAAATCTCCTTTCTGTGTTGATGTTGCAGATAGTGGACACTATCTATTCAACATAAGATAGAAATAAAACAAAATGAAAGATTCGATGGGCATTTCTAAGTATGATTAAATTCATGGTCTTCTCTAGAGGAAACATAATTTTTTTTTTAATATTTTATTTCTGAATTCTATCCAGTATTGTCAAAGGTGGAGAATCTATGCAATATCTCTGAAAGAAATGTCTGAGTGATTTTGTGGGAAAGAATTCATAGGCTCATACAAATCACTAATACAACATCATATTTCATTTCTTAGCAAAAGTTTATGCTTCGAATAAGATGAGGTAAACTAAAATGTAAAGAAATGAATCTTGCAATATAGGAGTGGTTAAGGAAATTCCAGAAGGGAAATCATATACATATGATTCTATGAGTATTCTATGAATATTTGCTATATGAATGGATTCCTATGTAGAATATGACTACATACTAAATGCTATACTACTCCTATGTAGTATTCAGTAAATACTCAAAGAATATGTCTACTTACCAAAATGCTATTCTACTACAGTGTAGTATTCAGAAGGTATTTCTAAGTATTTGGGAACAAAAATCAATGATATATGTTCCTTGCCTTCTGATGTCTCCTGGTGTGTAGAGGTGATGATTCTGGGACAAACATAAATAGTTGCAGAAATGTGATCAATGTGAAAGAGATGCTGGAAACTGATTGAGAATATAGCTTTTAACGGGATCAAGGAGTCCATGACAGTTCTCTAAAACAAGTGGCATTTTATTTTGTTCTTGAAAGAGAAATGGAAGATGAGTAGAAATTTGCCAAAAGGAGGCATATTCTGAGACAACAAACCACAAGACAGTCAAAAAAAGCACAAGACAATTCTCAAGTGACTTATAATGATATTTACATTGGGGTTCCTCTAGAATGATATTCATTTATATTTGCACATGGTCCTATATGGTCCTTTATGGCTCTAATGGTTCCATATGACTCAAAGGCTCAAATACAAAGTTTCATGTTAGAAAGTTACAGGTGATGCTGGGAATTCCATATTAGGCTGGGCTTTGAACTGTGAGGGAGAATGCACAAAAACACATCTTATTTCTTATTTGCTGTCTTTTTGAAGCTGCTTCAAATTACACACATACACATACATATACATATACTCATTGCTGAATATCATTACAGTCACCTTCAAGGTACACCCCTTAGGGAGCTAGGCACCAACGCCAGCACCTAGTCCATTCTTCAAAGCAATTTTGGAACTCTTTTGCTGGAATGGCCATCAGAGCTATCATCATACAAGGTCTGACCAGTATGTATGTGAACTCATCCTAGAAGAAGTGTTGCATACCTCACTGCAGAATATCACTATGATCATCAGCTGGCCAAGGGGAGCACTTTGAAGGTGACCATGGTGATATTCAGGCATGAGTTAAGGAGCACTTGTTCAAACTTGTATATACATATAAATATTACGTACTATGTATTTAAAAATAATTTCCAAATATATACATAAATATTTAATATATATACAGATATAACATATATATTTATATATATATAAATAAACACACACACAATATACAGCAGTCTCCCCTTAACCATGGTTTCAGTTACGTGAAAGTGTGGGTCCAAAAATAGTTGAGCACAGTTCAATAAGATATTTTGAAAAAGAGAGAGAGTGACCACATTCACATATATATTTCTATTTGTATATTAATTTATTTATTTATATACTTCCTTTTTTTTTTTTTAGAGGCAGGGTCTTGCTATTGCTCAGGCTGGTCTCTCAGGCTAAGCTCAAGAAAAATTTCCCACCTCCTGTCTCTCAGAGTGCCAGGATTCAGGCATGAGCCACTGTGCCCTGCCCACATAACTTTTATTGCAGTGTATTATTGAAATAATTCTTCTTCATTATTAGTTATCATTATTAAACTCTTGTTGTGCCTTATTTATAAATTGAACTTTTTCATAGGTCTGTAAATATAGAAAATAACATAGTATTTACATGGTTTGGTACTTATCTGCAGTTTGAGGGATCCACTAGGGTCTTGGAACGTATCCCCCATGCATAAGGGGGAGCTATATATTGTACATACATATGCATATATATATATATATATATATATATATACGAATGTAAATTTAAAGCACAAAGTACAAGCTATTATTTTATACATTAGTGCATGCAAGAAAAAAGAGTGTGTTGCTAATTCCTTTCTCCATATTAAAAAAAATTTTTGTTTTTTCTTATAATATTTACATTGGGTTCATCTGGACTGATATTCATTTGTATTTGCATAGCACACACACAAAAAATGAAGGGTAAAATGTATTTCTTATACTCTTCCTTACTATTTTTAATCCTGATGAGGAGTGACCCTAACAGGATTAGGAAAATCAGAACACCTCATTGAACAGCCTGATAAGGAGCAGGGTTCAGCTCTCGCTGCTTTCACTTCCACATGATGCCAGGCTGGTGGAGGTCAGTTGTGTTCTGATGCATAATCAGCCCTTAGGAGAACACCTGCCTGAGAGAGTGCTTGACTTCTGTGGGGAGCATATTCATTTCAGTGTTCTTGTTGGCCCATCATTTCCTAGGAATAACACTCATGCTGTGCTCTGCACGTAATTTCTCAAATGCCTATGAATGTGTGCATTTTGTCAAAGAGCTTTCACAAATAAATAAATAAAAATAGCTCTGTATAGCAAAAGATGTGCATCATCTCAATCCGTTTATTTATGGGATGAGAAGCGGCATATCAAATAGCATTCTACTCTCCAAAATGCTGACTCAAGTACAATTACCTTTCCTCTTCTCTACCTAGGCCATATTTTGTGCCACTCATATTCTGGGATTTAAAGATATCTCTAGTTTCCCTAAGCAGGTTATTAGGCTTTCTAAAATAAGATAACACAGTTTGATTTTTTGAAAAGCAACGAGCCTCTTCAAGACGGACTCTCCCATCTTTTTCCTTTGAAAGTAATCATTTATTGGAGATAGTAAACTGGGAACAAAAGAATCACAGTAGTGTGACAAAAACTTAAATAATTTGTTCAGAAAAGTTCCCCAAATGCAGATCTATGAGAGCCAGCAATTTAAACCTCTGCCCTACTGTCTCACTGGCCTCAACACACAGGGTCATCTGATTATGCCTGCTCATAAACAGCCAAAGTAATCTCAATCCTTGAAAAGTTATTCTGCCTGTGGAACTCAAGAATATGTGGTTAGTTTACTGTCACTTTTTGGAAGGTTCTATTTCTCTGGTAGTGACTGATAAAGGAGGGGATTTCTCAAAGTCAATCATTCAAAATAAAGAACTTAAATCCATTTTAACATACCTCTGGGAAGCAGATCTGCATTAACCTAGTCTATGACTTCTCTGGCAATAATAAGGTTTAAGAGAGTACACAGTCACTGGTGATTTCTGCAAGCAATACAATGGGGGAACAGAGACAATGAGGCAAAAATAAAATGGGACCTGGGATTAAGGGATCTTCCACTCAGCCATGTGCAGAATGTTGAAAATTAATGTGGTATTGTTTAGTGAGCAGCTGTCAAGTTATTGTAATTTGTGAAATGTTTTTTCCCCCTCTTTTCCTTCACTGATGGCATATTAGAAACGGCTTCATTTCTGAAGGATGCCAAAGTTAATCCTATTTTGAGTTCCGTTTTAAGAAAATGACACTTTAAGCTTGTTTTGCATTTATCAAATGAGCCAATGAGTTCAACACTCACTGAGTACCTCTGAATGGAAGACACAATGTTGTATTATTAGGGTTATAAAGATGAAGAAAGAATAATTGTTTTCATCGAGATATTTAATATTTGTTGGCAGTTACAAACAGAGCAGAGCATCATAATCTTCAGTTTTTGTCAATATAAGAGCAGAGGTGAGCAAAGTGTGGATCTAATGGGCTTCCCCAAAGTTAAAGGACAATAGCCTGGGGACAGAGGTCTCGTGCTAAGGCAGGATTGTCAGGGATGGGCCTTTTGAGACCTTCCTTTAAAGTATTCAGAGGCCAGGAACAGTGACTGACACCTATAATCCTAGCACTTTGGGAGGCTGAAATGAGCAGATTGCTTGAGCCCAGGAGTTCAAAACCAGCCTGAGCAAGAGTGAGACCCTATCTCTAAAAAGAGCTGGGCATTGTGGCAGGTGCCTATAGTCCCAGCTACTTGGGAGGCTAAGACCAAAGAATAGCTTGAGCCCAGGAGTTTGAGGTTGCTTTGAGCTGTGAAGCTACAGAATTCTGTCTACCAAGGGTAACACAGTGAGACTCTGTCTCAAAAAAAAAAATGTATGCATGACCTAGCGATTACGAATTGGGCTGCAATAAACATTCTGGTACAGATATCTTTGTTGTAATGTGTTTTTTGGTCTTCAAACCAGTATTCTTTTAACAATGTGTAAAATAAATTAATACAAATCCAATCTAGTTCAGCCCATTTTACAGATAGAGAAACTGAGGCCTTCACTGGTCCCTTAGCTTGCTGGTGACAAAGTCAGGATGCATGCCCTACTTTAAGGAGCTGTTCCCACAAGTTCTTTTGATTCCATTTATTTTACAAGACTGTGTGGTTCCTGGGGGCCAGGAGAGCTGGAGGTGAGAGGGTTTATTTTTCACACTGAGATGACATCAATGCAAACACCAGGCTTAAGAATTTTCCTATTTCCCAGTGTTCTCCAGCTATTAAGAGACCTCTCCTGGCAGATAAGCAGTCCGTGCATGGCTAATGTACTATTTCCATAGCATATTTATTGATTCTAAATACTGGAGAGGAGAGGTTTTATTTTCTCTTTGTCTTTTTTTTTTTTAAGTCCTGCGACTCTCCACAGTGGTTTACTTAAAGCCCTACTGTTTCATGAACCAGAGTGGATTTAGACTTTATCACCCCCTCCCCCTGTTTCATTGCTTCTGCCAGGTGATAGTTTAAATATTCCCAGTTGTTAATATTCCCGAGTGTGAACAGAGAGTAGAGGTTTGCGAGCAAATGGTTTGCAGTTAACCAATTGAAAAACACAATTTTTAGATTCTTCATAACAGCTTCTTGTATGTGGATGCGGCGCTGTTTCTCAGTGGTGGGTTTAACATGCCTCACCTTCTTGATCCCGACAACAGAGAAGACAAAGTTAAGGGCTTTGATGGGAAAGATCCCAAGACCCTGATGCGTGTGTCACGACTCACGACTCAATTGTATGGCACAGCCAGCAGGTGGCTTTGTGTAAGGTAGAACCACTAGACACAGTAGCGGGGAAGACCAGGGACACTTGCACCTCACTTGCCCTTCAGGCCAAGACGGGTCCGCTCATCCAACAGGAGACTTTGCTTCATGTCCTCCTGTTTGGAGTGGTTTGATGGCCAAGTCAGCATGCATTGAGCATCTACTATGTGCTCCAGCACATCCAGATGCCTCTGCTACTTGGTTCCCCCTAATAAAATGCTTTACTGAAGGGTACCCATGCTCTCTGAATCCCATCAAAACTTACCCTTTCTGTGTCTCATGTCTTTGACACATACAAGAAAATCTAGTAGATGAACTTACACAAAGCTCTCACCAAAAGCTTCTAATATATACATTTCCTCTGTTAGCAAAGAAGTAAAATCCTTCTGAAATAATCAAATTCAGAAAGACCTGAACCGAGTCCTACTTCATCACTTACTACTGTGTATTAGGTAAGTCACTTAATGTCTCTAAGCCTCTACTTTCTCTTCTGCAAAAGAAGTGGGGAGAGGGAAAGTACTGTGTGATTGTGTTAGGAGGGATCCCTTTTCACTGCCCTTTTACTGCCCTTGAGGAAAAGAGACTAATGGTGGGGCTTTCCATCCTTCAAACTTCCCCTCTCTCCTGAAGCATCCCTTTCCCTGCCCAAGAACTGAGAGCTGTCTCCTCCCCTGCACTCTGGAAGCATTTACTACAAGTCTCCCTGGGCAGGAACCATCACCTACAAAGTACTGGCATAGAAATTGTGAGTATTTTAATTCTCTCTAGGCTTTCCACAAAGAAAGTTAACTATTAGCTGATTGGCTGACTGGATTTGGGCCCTATCTAGGCAAGACAGAGGCTCTATTTCTAGGCAGGGATTCTATTCAGTAATCTTTTAGTTTTATATCTTGACAAATATCAATTTAGGTTGCAAATTCTCAAAGGCCACCTCACACCTCTATCTCTTCAAAAACCGTCCCAAAAGTTCACTTTTGTTTTGGAGTGTATTTCATTATTTCGGAAGGATTTGTTTCCTTATTTCCACTCACCTAGCTTTCTCCTTTATTCCCCCAAACTAGGTCCCGGCACTCAGCAGAGATCTTCTAGTGAAGTACAGAAAGGCCTAAATTTCAAACTTGTCATTGTCTATAGCACCAGCTGAAGCAGAGTTAGGACCCAGCTTGACTAATGAAGAAGAATCAGCTATGGTGAGCACATCACTTGTTTCTGTTCATTTGCATAACAGAAAATGCTTAAGAGTAGTTGGCCCTCTTAAACTGGTCACACATGCCCTTTGCAGTCCTATTTACCCTTTACTTTTCTTGAAGGAATGAATGAATGAATGATTAAATGACAGTGTATGGTACCCACAGCATTATACTTGGCTTTTTAAAAAAATTTAAATAAATTTATTTCAGGTTAATGCGAGGATGCAAACAAGCAGGTCAAAATATTTGATTCTGTTAGGTAGAGTTCATCTTGTGGTTATGTCCCCCACATAAAAGGTGTACCAACGCCCCCCATGCCCATTCATATACTTACTTGGCTTTGAAGTTCTAATAGATCTATCCACAGTGGGTAATGGCAGCAAAAGGGCAGTGCTATTTCCAAGAGTTGGTGTCAGCCACTCTTGAGAGGGGTTATTGAGTCTCCTTAGTATGACTTCACACCAAGGGATGGGATGTTCTTACAAGAGACAAAGAGATACAGAGTGTAATAGACACAAACTCACCCAGAGTTGGAGAGACAAAGGCAGACCGGGCAGGGGGGGAGATAAATGAAGGAATAAATAAAGGAAACAAAGAAAGCAAGTCACAAACATGAGGAAAGACCCACAAAAGGTGAAGGTTGGCTCCAAATGATCAAGAACAAGACCTACATGACCTAGGGAGATTTTAGTGGATGTCCAGAAGGAGAAAACACAGTTCTGCCACCAGGAGCCCTCTAGTGTAGCCACAGAGGCAAGATACTTGTGTAGGTGTGGGCACAATCCTTACCACACACCTCTGGAATTGGCAGGAGAAAGGCTTAACAGCAGGCAACAGACTTCCCTGCCTCAATGTGTCCAACCACCAAGCTTGATCTCTATCCCCTCCTCTAAGCCTACCAGGATTCCTTTATTCCCTTTTCTCTGACCACAGGATCAAAGGATTAATTATCTTTATAGTAAATTGTTGCAGCTCTGCTTTCTCTTCCTAGCTAGACTGCAAGTCCCCTGAGCTAGGATCAAAATTTAGCTGTTCACATATCTCTTGTAGTTCTTTGCAAAGGGACCGGTGCCTAAAAGTTGCTCAGTGTACACCAATTAAAGAGGGAAAAAGAAGAGTCAGCTCTTTGGAACAGGACCCAGGCTTGAAGGCCATTACAAAGCACCAGTCTGAGTTGCATAGATATTTAAACAAACAAAAGAAAAAAAAAAAAAAGCAAGGTGGGGGGAGTTTATTGGCTTATAAAACCAGGAGGTTCAAGAAACAAGCAGACCCTAGAAGGGGAAAGGTAGGATGAAGTAACACAAGTTTCAATCCTTCTACAAATTTAGAGGTATGTGTTTGGGTGGGGTTGAGAGGAAGTAAGACAATGGAAGTCAGGAATTCCTGGGAGTTTGGATGGACACGTTTTGTGTGTCCAGAACCAAAGAGAAAAGTCTGTGGTTGCACGAGCATGTGATGCCCCTGAGAAGTCATGTGACCTGGCCTGGCCAATCAGAGTTCTCTGTTGCACAAAGTTCAATCAGTCTGAATTCTGATTTGCTTCAGAGTTGGGCAACTGGGCCAATCAGAGTCCTCTCAGGGTTATGCTGGAATTCTGGAGAAAGAGCTTCCTTCTGTGCTTGGGAACAGTCAGTGACCAAGATGGCTCAAAGCTATTGGTGACTAGCTTTGCCAGTAAGTACAGGGAGTACCTGACAAAACAAAACTACACTGAAAAGCAGGACATGGAGGAAGAGAGGATGATTCCTGGTGTCTTAAAGGGATCAGAGATTTGAGAGTGTTGGAACTAGCTTATTTCTTGAACCTCTTGGTTTCATGAGCCAATTAAATACCACCACCACCCCACCATGTGTGTATATACATATATATACATATAAATATGTTTATATATAATTTATGTTTATACATTATATATGTATACATATGTATGTTTTATATTATATATATATATATCTCAAGACTGGTAATTTATAATGGAAAGAGACTTGATTAACACAGCAAATGAATAGTCGGTGCAATTTACCCAAACAGTGGTTTCAAAAAAATAGAAGTAAATAGAGGGAAAAAATAAAACTTTGATATTCTAGCAGCTGGAGTGAGGAGGAAGCTGAGAAGGCCTTTCTGAAGGGCAGGAAAAAGCCAGCTGGGAGAAGATCGGAGGGATGGCATCCCAGGCCCAGTCCCCAGCAAGGGCAAAGGCTCTGAGGAGGGAAGGAGCTTGAGAAATTGAGGCACAGAAAGAACCCATCAGGGCTGTAGCCAGTGGGCAAGGGAGACTGATAGAACAAGGCAGAGATGCAGGCAGGAGCAGAGCCCTTGAGGGTAAAGTTGGGGAGTTCAGGTTGTATTCCATGATGGAAAATCACTGGGGAGCAAAGGGGTCTGATTAGCTCCTGCTGTCATGAGGAGAAGAACCCGTAGAGAGACAGGACAGGAAACAGAAAGGTGAGAGAGGAGGCTGAGGTGATAGTCCGGTGAGCAGTACATGGCTGCTTGGACCTTGGTGGGTGGAGGAGACAGAGAGATGAGGGTAGAGAGAGAAACAGGTGGATTGAGCATGTACCTTGGAGGGAGAGCCTACATGAGTTATTGGTACATTGGAATGTGGGAAGTGAAAGAACAAGAAATCAGATATTTCCTGAAAGGCCAGGGAAATAATAAGTTTTTGCATATATGTGAGCCACCAATGTAAATGTGCTTTGAAAAGTTAAGTCCCAAATGAATGTGTTCTAGGCTGTTATTTCCTGGAGGAAAGTAGCTGGGTGCAGCCTGGTGATTGGCTCAGAGTGAGCTAGCTGGGTGGCTGGGAAGACAGGTGAATGAGTGAGTGCATGGATAGATGGGTGGGAGAATGAATGGATGAGTGGATGGGTTGGTGAGTGGATGATGGGAAGACAGGTGGATGGATTTTTAGATGGATAGGTGCAGGATAGATGGATGGTTGGGGATGAGTGAACGAGTGTTGGACTGGATGGGTGGTGAATGACAGGCTCTGTCCAGGCCACATCAGAATCTTTCACTGTAGGAAGGGAAGCACATCACCTCCACTCACTTGAGCTAAGAGGCTGTATCAAGCCTCCTGGGAGGCCCAGTGGGGAATGACTTAAGAGGAAGCTAGATTTTTGCCTGTGAATCTAGAATACAATTTTAGTATATGTGCAGCTGAAGCGAGCACCAGTACAGAATACAGAAATGCAACTTCCTGCCCAGCACCTGCTACCCACTGGGATCTGGAGGGATGGGTGGGGTCTCACCCAGCCTAGCTCCTTTCTCCTCCTGGCCTATCCAGTGATCTAACCCAGGAGGGCTGCCAGAGATCCTCTCTCACAGGCTGAGGGACAGAACAGCTGCCACCATTGGCCAGCATCCACAGAGGAGGTGTCTGTGGACATGTGATGGGAACTATCCCTTCAATTAGACATTCTAAACAAGCTCTGTGAGGAAGTGGACAGCCTTTCTGTAAGATTGGATGCAGAGATTTCAGAGAGATTTTATAAAATATCAATTTCTTTGTCATTTTCACTTTTTTAGAAAACAACTTTATTGAAGTATGATTTACATACTGTAACATTCACCCATTTTAAATGTATAATTCAATGATTTTTAGCACGTTTACAGAATTGTGCAATCATCACCACAATCTAATTTTAGAACATTTTCATCACCCCAAAAAGATTCTTATGTCTGTTTGCAGTCAATCCCAGTTCCCACTCCAAGCCCCAGGCAACCATTAATCTGCTTTTTGTCTCTATATTTGCCTTTTCTGGATGTTCCATATAAATAGAATCATACAATATGTGGTCTTTGTGCTTTATTTCTTTTACTTAGCATAATGTTTCTGAGATTCATCCATGTTGTGGTATTTTTTAAACAATGGAAGTAATCATAAGTTTTAAAACAAGGACTTAATCTTTCTTTTCTAAATAATCTCCTGACAAATTCCAACACTTGTTTTAGACACAATGAATTTGGATGAGGTTCATTCCAACTTTCAAAGCTTGAATTTTTAGTGTAAATTTTGGAAAAGTCTGGATTCTTAGTTCTATATAGCACACGTCTGCTTGATTTGTTTGTTGGATGGCTGGGTGTTCTTAGGCCAACGGATTGGCCACTTCCACTGCTATTCCTTTCAAACTGGTTTACCCATCACTTTGCTTCTGAAGACATCACTGTTCTCTTTTCAAGAGATTGGTAATGGATTGCTTCAGCAGCCACAGAGTTTTTTTGTTTGTTTGTTTGATGCATGCAGCATTTGATTTGTGGTTATGCCTAGGAGAGAAGCCATTTTCCAGAAAATGGTAAGGCAAAATACAGTATGTGACCTTTACACTAGCCCTGGGGGGAATCCTACTGTGGTTGGCCACAGATTTTTTTTGTGTGTGTGTGCATTTGAACCCACCACCTCCAGCAAATGGTTCTGGCGCCCTACTCCTTTGAGCCATAGGTGCTGCCAACCACAGATCTTTTTAACTAATAGACATTGGCAGCCACCATGTCTCAGGTCATGCACCAGGCTTTGTACATAAAGATGAACAAAATTTGACTTACATGTCCTGCTTACTTCAGGATGTCACCTTGAACAACTTATTGTACAAGTTCTCTGGGCCTTGATTTCTTCATCTGTAAAATGGTGATAATAATAGCACCTGCCCATAGGATTTCTATCAAGAAATAATGCTGGGACCAGGCAGCCCACCAGGGTAAGAGAATCCGGGGCCCCACCGAGCCCCTGCCAGCCCCCAAGAGAGGGACACTGGGACCCCCATGTCCTGATCTGTGCTCCGCCCGGCCTCTGCCCACCACCCAGTGAGACCCCCACCCAGCTCCGATCCGTGCCAAGGCCCACTGCCAGCAGTGGCCAGGAACTCCATTCCGTGCTCCCATTAGCACCCTGGGCCTTGGCCGGCCACCAGCAGTGGCCAGGAAGTCTGCTGAGACTTCCACCCGGGGCAATCTATGCCCCACCCAGCCTCAGTCTGCTGCCTGCCAGGACTCTCGCTGCAGGACCCGTGCCCTCCCTCTGGAGCCCTTCTCCCAGCCAGAGACTGCTGGAGGCACGGGCTCCCTTTGCAAAGGCCACCAGGTGCTGGGAACTCCCAGAACCGTGTGCACCATCCCACACCCTCTGCTTGATTTGGATGTGCCACTCTCCAGAGCTGCTCCCACAGCCAGAACTTCCCAGGTGGGGTAGTCCCAGAGGAGTTATGCAGGGTCACTCCCTACAAAGATCCAGCAACAAGATCCCCAGAGTGATCCTGCTGGGGTCTGATCTGGGAGAGATACCTCCCCAACTCTGAGGGGTCTGATCTGGGAGAGATACCTCCCCAACTCTGAGGACAGTCATAGGCAACAGTGAAAAATAATCATGAGGCGGAATCAACAGAAAAACTCTGACAATATGAATAATCACAGTAGATCAACTCCCCCAAGGAACGACAAGGTAGATACAGCAAAAGATCCCTTGCATGGGCAAATGGCTGAGATGTCAGAAATTGAATTCAGAGTCTGGATAGCAAATAAGATCAGCTGAATGGAGGAAAAGATGGAATTAGAATTTCAAGCAGTAATCCAAAAGATGACCCTAAAGATGTCTCAAGAATTCAATGAATTCAAAGACAAAATGGCCAAAGATTTTGACACATTGAGACAAGAAATTGAAGCCCTCAAAGATCTGTTCTATACAGTAGAATCCCTCAGTAACAGAATGGAGCAAGCAGAAGAAAGGATTTCTGACATGGAAGACAAAGCTTTCAAACGCTCCCAAACTTCCAAAGAGGAAGAGAAATGGAAGGAAAATTGGATCATTCTCTCAGACAGCTCTGGGATAACTTGAAGAAAACCAATATTCGTCTTATAGGGATACCTGAAAACAATGAAGTAGTGTCACAAGGCACAGAGTCTCTTCTTTTTGAGATTATGAAAGAGAACTTTCCAGAGTTGCCAAGAGATACTGAAATTCAGATAGCAGACAGTTTCAGAACCCCAGCATGACTCAACCCCAATAAGACATCCCCCAGGCACATCATAATTAACTTTACTAAAGTTAATATGAAGGAGACAATTTTGAAAGCAGCCAGACGTAAGAAATCCATTACCTACAAGTGGAAGAATATTAGAATAACTGCAGATCTCTCTGATCAAACCTTTCAAGCTAGAAGAGAATGGTCATTGACTTTTAATCTCCTAAAACAAAAGAACTTTCAAGCTAGGATCTTGTACCCAGCTAAATTGAGTTTCATTTATGATGGAGAAATTAAATACTTTAATGACATTACATGTTGAAGAAGTTGCTATAACTAAACCAGCCCTCCAGGATATTCTCAGACCTATCCTCTATAATGACCAGCATAATCCCCCACCACAAAAGTAAAATCGCCCAGAAACTTTTTATCAAATTTCAACTTCCACAGTGATTAAAGAATAAAAAACGTACACTGGACTTTCTAAAGATTTATCAATATTTTCAATTAATGTGAATAGTTTAAATTGTCTTCTAAAGAGTCATTGGTTGGCTGACTGGATACAAAAACTCAAGCCAGATATCTGCTACATACAAGAATCTCATCTTACCTTAAAAGATAAATTTAGACTCAAGGTGAAGGAATCGTCATCTATATTTCAGGCAAATGGAAAACAGAAAAAAGCAGGTGTTGCAATCTTATTCACAGATACAATAGGCTTTAACCAACCAAAGTAAGGAAGGTTAAAGACGTACATTTCATATTTGTTAAAGGTAATACTCAATATGATGAGATTTCAATTATTAATATTTATGCACCTAACCAGAATGTGCCTCAATTTATAAGAAAAACTCTAATAGACATGAGTAACTTGATTTCCTCCAGCTCCATAGTAGTTGGTGATTTTAATACTTCTTTAGCAGTTTTGGGTAGATCCTTCAAAAAGAAGCTAAGGAAAGAAATGTTAGATTTAAACTTAACCATTCAAAAACTGGATTTAACAGACATCTACAGAACATTTCATCTTAATAAAATTGGACACACTTTCTTCTCATCACCCCATGGAACATACTCCAAAATCAATCACATCTTAGGTCACAAGTCTAACCTCAACAAATTTAAAAGAATAGAAATTATTCCTTGCATCTTCTCTGACCATCATGGAATAAAAGTCGAACTCAATTACAACAGGAATCTGCATACTCATACAAAAACATGGAAGCTAAATAACCTTATGCTGAAGGATACATAGGTCATAGACGAGATTAAGAAGGAAATTACCAAAATTTGGAACAAAATGACAATGAAGACACAAATTATCAGAACCTCTGGGATACTGTAAAGGCAGTCCTAAGAGAGAAATTTATAGCACTGCAAGCCTTCCTCAAGA
>CAUYRH010157176.1:0-13190 GCA_963574655.1 Perodicticus potto | reverse complement strand
TTGTCTCCCCCCAGCACCCTTCTTTCTTCCTTTAGTGTTCTTTTTGGATGGGTTGGGGGGGGCCCTTCTGCCACTTGGAGGATCTATTCTTCTCAACACAGGCATCTCCCCAACCATCTTTATCTCCTCCACACCTTGCTCCTAGGCCTGACACCCTTCTTCCCCATCACATGTCCTTGGTACCCCTGGGTTTTGCCCATTAACCCATGACTTTGCTTGAATTGTTCTTGGTGCATCAGGGGCTAAAGGAGATCTTGTGCTGTTGCAGTTGCCTGAGAGCTTAGAGGACGTGGCAGTGTACATCTCCCAGGAGGAATGGGGGCATCAGGATCGTAGTAAGAGGGCCCTCTCCAGGGACACGGTGCGGGAGAGTTATGAGAATGTGGACTCGTTAGGTAAGGATTTCTTTTCCAGGGATGATGACTGAACCATTTCTGACCAAGGTCCTGTCTCATGTACATTTACCTCTTGGATGTGTTTTTTAGACAAGCCTCAGAGATCTCCCTTTTTCTAAAGTCCTCTGCATCTACCAAGTGACAGCATTGGCACACTTATAGGCAGGCTTGGACTTGAGCGTTCGCATTTTGAAATGCTTATTCTTCTGTGCTCTTATGTTTCCTGTGCTCTGTTAGTATTTCTAGGCCCTTCTCCCAAGACAAAAATTTCAGGGGCACTGGCATCAACATTCCAGCTGAAGAGTTTTCACAGTCTATAAAAATTCAGGAAAGGCAGATGGTCTTATGGAAATTTGGAAACAATGTATATATCTAAAACAGGCTAAATCATAAATTATGATGCATCTATGTGCTGCAGAGATTTAAAATGATGCCTATGAAATACAACAAACTGAGAGTTGGATTTCCCTCACCTTTTCTGTATGTATGAAAATTCTTACAATAAAAATTTGGGGTAGGTCCTAAATGACAACAGAAAATAAGACTGCGTACATTACAATTATAGCTATGTTGAAACTCACACTAGTGAAAAGACACTGTATTTTTTCAGGTTTGTGTAAAGAAAATAAAAGCTATGACTGATTTGTACTAATTCTGCAAAAGAGGTTACTGTTGGTTTTTTTTTTTTCCCCCCTCTTCTTTGGGACTGTCTTTAGGTTTTTCATACTAGTTTTTAGAGTTTATTTTAATTTTTTTGAGACAGAGTCACTTTGTCAACCTGGGCAGAGTGCCATGGTGTCATTATAGCTCACAGCAACATCAAACTCTCCTGGGTTCAAGAGATCCTCCTGCCTCAGCCTCCTGAGTAGCTGGAACCACAGGTGTGCACCACCATGCTTAGCTAGTTTTTCTTTTCCTTTTTTTGAGACAGAGTCTTAAATCACTTTGTAGCCCCCAATAGAGTATCATGGCATCATATCTCACAGCAACTTCAGACTCCTGGGCTCAAGCCATTCTCTTGCCTCAGCCTCCTGAGTAACTGGGATTGCAGGCGCCTACCACAATGCCCAGCTGTTTTTAGAGGTGGGGTCTCCAACTCCTGAGCTCAGACAGTCCGCCTACCTCAGCCTCCCAGAGTGCTGGGATTGTAGGTGTGAGCCACTGCACCCAACCCTAGTTTTTCTATTTTTAGTAGAGACTGGATCTCACTCTTGTTCAGGCTGGCCTCAAACTTCTGAGCTCAAGCCTCCCTCCCTGCCTCAGCCTCCTTGGAGTGCTAGCACTATAGGCATGAGCTTCTGGGCCAGGCCATTTTTTTTTTTTTTTTTTTTTTTCCCCAAAATAACTGGGACTATATTTGCACATCACTCTGCTGGTTTCCATCTTAACTTTTTTCTTTCTTTTTTTTTTTTTCATAGAGACAGAGTTTCACTTTATCACCCTCAGTAGAATGCCGTGTTGTCACACAGCTCACAGCAACCTCCAGTTCCTGGGCTTAGGCGATTCTCTTGCGTTAGCCTACTGAGTAGCTGGGACTACAGGTGCCTGCCGACTATTTTTTTGTTGCAGTTTGGCTGGGGCAGTTTTGAACCTGCCACCCTCAGTATATGGGGCCAGTGCCCTACCCACTGAGCCACAGGCGCCATTTACTTTTCAACTGCTTTGATACCCAAAGGTGAACATAGCTGTCAGTGAGTGCTAAATAGGAAGAGAAGATCAGATCATAGTTTACTTGAAATAAATTTCTGTTTGAGTTCATATCTAGTGGTGGTGGAGTGAGATTTTGTTTTTCTTTTTAAGCATGGAAATGGCACCAAGGTTTTTTTTTTATTCTTTGTAGAGACAGAGTCTCACTTTATTGCCCTCGGTAGAGTGCTGTGGCGTCACACAGCTCACATCAACCTCCAACTCCTGGGCTTAGGCGATTCTCTTGCCTCAGCCTCCCGAGTAGCTGGGACTACAGGCACCTGCCACAACGCCCGGCTATTTTTCTGATTTGCAGGTCTGCCGAGGCTGGTTTTGAACCCACCACCTTTGGTATATGGGGCTGGTGTCCTACTCAATGAGCCACCAGTGCCGCCCTTGTTTTTTTTTTGAGACTATGTCACCCTTGGTAGAGTGCTTGGTTTGACAACAACGTCAAACTCTTGGGCTTAAGCAGTTCTCTTGCCTCAGCCTCCCAAATAGCTGGGACTACAGGCGCCTGCCACAATGCCCGGCTGTTTTTCTTTTCTTTTCTTTTTTTTTTTTTGGAGACAGAGCCTCAAGCTGTCACCCTGGGTAGAGTGCCGTGGCATCACAGCTCACAGCAACCTCCAATTCCTGGGCTCAAGCGAGTCTCTTGCCTTCGCCTCCCAAGTAGCTGGGACCACAGGCGCCCGCCACAACGCCTGGCCATTTTTTGGTTGCAGCTGTCGTTGTTTGGTGGGCCCAGGCTGGATTCGAACCCGCCAGCTCAGGTGTACGTGGCTGGCACCTTAGCCCGTTGAGCCACAGGCACCGAGCCTCTTTTTTTTTATACTTTCGCTTAGCAAGCCTGGGCCGGGTTGGAACCCACCAGGCCTGGTTTATGTGGCCGGTGCCTAACTGCTGAGCTATGGGTGCTGAGCTGGCACTTAAGGGTTTTATTTTTATTTTATTTTATTTTATTTTATTTTATTTTATTTTTTGAGACAGAGCCTCAAGCTGTCACCCTGGATAGAGTGCTGTGGCATCACAGCTCACAGCAACCTCCAATTCCTGAGCTCAAGTGAGTCTCCTGCCTCTGCCTCCCAAGTAGCTGGGACCTCAGGCGCCCGCCACAACGCCTGGCCATTTTTTGGTTGCAGCCGTCATCGTTGTTTGGCGGGCCTTGGCTGGATTCGAACCCACTAGCTCAGGTGTATGTGGCTGTTGCCTTAGCCGTTGAGCCACAGGTGCCGAGCCCACTTAAGGGTTTTAAATCTCATCATCTTCTTAGAGCCTTAGATCCTTTTCTGATTGTTCATCATATTTTCTCTTTGGAGTTGCCCATTCAAATTTAGTTTTATATTTGTATGTAAGAGTCAGGTTCATTTATGATACTAAAGGAACTGACCAATCTGACCATGTTCATTTTATTGTTCTTTAATTATAAAAGTGTATAGCCTCACTGTAAAAAGTCCCCAATTATGAACTTACAAAAAGAAAAAGAAAGCTATAGCCTTCCCTCTTATAATTTCTTTCTCCAGAGGAACTACATGGAACCGTTCACTGTATATTCCAAGTAATTGCTGTCAGATCTGTTGGGCATTCTGTACCTACCTTCTGTGGGCAAAGAAGACTATTTCTTTGTTTTTCTTGCCTGGTATAGGAAAGTGGTGATACAAAAATCTGTTTCTTTCACTGTGAACAGAATCTCACATTCCCCGTCAGGAGATCCCAACCACCCAGGTAGAACGAGGAGGAAAGCCATGGGATGCCAGTGTCCAGAGTTGCAAGGAGGGTCTGAGTCCCAGAAGCCCAGCTCAAGGTAAGAAATGAAGATGAACAGCCCTAACTAGGAATGCGGTGTTTAAGGGTTTAGGTGTCAGCTAACTCAGCACCATTGCCCAGTCTCCATCTCAGGGAGGCAAGTGAGGAAGCCAGGGTGCAACCTTTAAGGAGATACTCTTCCAGCTCACTTGTCCCACCTTAGCCTTAGCCCTGCTCCATTCCACCTATTCCTGAAGGGTAGGAGGCTCTGTTTGAAGGGGGAAATTCCGTAACTGCTCTGAGCTCTGTTTCCTTGAGTAGCGGCCCCACTCTTTATCCAATATCTCTCTCTTTTTTTTTTTTTTTCCTTTTTGAGATTCTCACTTTGTCACCCTTGGTAGAGTGCTATGACATCATAGCTCATAGCAGCCCCAAACTCTTGGGCTCAAGTGATCCTCTTGCCTCAGCTTCCCAAGTAGCTGGGACTACAGGCGTCTGCCACAGCACTCTGCTATCTTTAGAGAGAGGTTCTCATTCTTGCTCAGGCAGTCCATCTGCCGTGACTTCCCAGAGTGCTAGGATTACAGGTGTGAGCCACCGTGCCCAGCCTTTATCCAATGTCTTGTTAGAGTAGCTTGTGTACAGGTAAAGGAAGGGACATTGGGGAAGAACTAGCCCTTCTGGCCTTTGACTTGATAGGCAGTAGCAGATGTGAAGTTTTCTTTTCTCTATTGCAGAAATAATATAGGGAGTCTCTCTCTGTGTGTATCTCCTCCCCTCCTGCTCCCTCCCTGTCTTCCTCTTTCTCCACCAGGGAAAGAGAAATTTGAGAACCTAGAAGAAAGCAGTCAGTCTGTTTCTCCTGAGAATACCCACCCTCAGGCACTGCTTCCTGGCCAGACTGGAGGGGAGGTGCCCTGGAGTCCTGATCAGGGAAGACCTCATGACAGGGCAGAAGGGAATTGGGATCCTCCCCCAGAGGATCAAATGGAGCAGCCTTTAACAGGAGCCACCAGTTACAGGGAACTGGGGCGACCAAGGGAACTACAGCCAAAGAAACTCCATTTATGTCCCTTGTGTGGCAAAAATTTCTCTAACAACTCAAATCTAATTAGGCACCAGAGAATACATGCAGCAGAAAGACTGTGTATGGGGGTAGAGTGTGGTGAAATCTTTGGTGGGAACCCACACTTTCTGTCACTACACAGAGCACACCTGGGAGAAGAGGCCCATAAGTGCCTCGAATGTGGAAAATGCTTCAGTCAGAATACTCATCTGACTCGTCACCAGCGGACCCACACAGGCGAGAAGCCCTATCAGTGTAATATATGTGGAAAAAGCTTCTCTTGCAACTCCAACCTCCATAGGCACCAGAGAACACATACAGGGGAGAAGCCCTACAAGTGCCCTGAGTGTGGGGAAATCTTTGCTCACAGTTCCAACCTTCTTCGCCACCAGAGAATTCATACCGGGGAAAGACCCTAAAAGTGTCCCGAGTGTGGGAAAAGTTTTTCTCAGAGTTCACACCTCGTCATTCATGAAAGAACTCATGAGAAAGAGAGACTTTACTCCTTCTCTGAGTGTGGGGAAGCCATGAATGACAGTGTCCCCTTTTTTACAAACCCCAGAGTCCACAAGGCAAAGAAGAAAGTCTTTCAATGTTTGACTTGTGGGAAAAGCTTCCGACAGGGCATGCACCTCACCAGACATCAGAGAACACACACAGGAGAGAAACCATATAAATGTACCCTTTGTGGGGAAAACTTTTCTCATAGATCCAACTTAATCAGGCACCAGAGAATTCACACAGGAGAAAAACCCTATACCTGTCATGAGTGTGGAGACAGTTTCTCACACAGCTCCAATCGGATTCGTCACCTAAGAACCCACACAGGAGAGAGACCTTATAAATGTTCTGAATGTGGAGAAAGCTTCTCTCGGAGTTCACGTCTTATGAGTCATCAGAGAACTCACACCGGTTAGAAACAATGGGACTTCTCTTTGCCCCAGATAAGGTGGCATAATCAGAGGGTCAGAGCTGAGATTTCTTGCGCAGCTGACCAAATGACCTCTGCATTTATCAGGTAATATAAAGAGGAAATGGCAGTTCATTGTGAGAGAGGTACAGAGGCACCAAAGGATTTGCATGACACTAAAAAGGCATTCTGTCTGCACTAGTAAGTTCTTCGCAGTGACCTGCTGAGGTCAAAATTCACTATTAGGTCCATCCTGTCCCAGGGTGCACATACTCTCTGGGTATATTTAGCCAAGATGTGATTTGGGTGCCTTACTATGTCCAATGTTAATCTCAACAACTTTGGGTATCCATCTGATCTTTCAGTTAATACTTCCTTATTTGGGACATTCAGCAGGAGCATTTGGACTCCTGGGGCCTGTAAGACCAGAGAAGAGGGGCCAAGTCTGCTGGGAAATCCCGCTGGAAGTCAACAAAAGACAGGTTGTGAATTGCTGTCTTGAAGGCCCTGGCTGGGTAGTCATGGGCAGTTCAGATCCAGCCACCACATGCCACTTAATGGCCTGCAGGGGTGCCTGTTGGCAGATCACCCAAATGTGACCTAGACTAAAAAAAAACAGACACCTAAGGGAAATAATAAAGTGTAATTTGCACGTCAGCTCCTGATACTGGCAGAGGAAACGTAGTGTTGATTAGTTTACCCTTTGCAGAGACTGAGTCTTTCCCCTACTTGTGTCAAAAAAAGAGATGAACGGCTTTGGAGTCTTACTCCTGACTCCAGGGGAACAAATGGGTCTGTGTAAGATGGAATTCCCTGTGAAACTTTGAGAAGGTGGACCCTAGGGAAATTAGGGATTGTGTCTTCCCTATTGGAAATGTGTTTAGATGGTTAATAAATATTTTCAGGAAATGTGAAAAAAAAAAGAACTGGAAGATTTAACATTTTAAGATGACTACTACCCAAAGCCATCTATAGATTCGATATAATCTTTATTAAATTCCAAATCATGTTGGGGATGGTACCTCATGCCTGTTAACTCTTATACTTTGGGACTACAATGCATTAGGATCATTTGAAATTTATTCAGAAATTTCAGAATATTTTCAGTAATTTATTCAGTAATAAATAATTACTGAATTATTTGCCCAGAATAGCCTGGGCAAAACAGCAAGACCCAGACTCTAAGGAAAATTTTAAAAACATGAGCCAGACATGGTAGCATGCCTGTAGCCACAGCTACTTGGGAAGCTGAGGCAGAAAGAAGTTTTGAGCCCAGGAGTTTGAGATGAGCTACCAACATACCACTACACTCTAGCTTGAGTGACCGAGCAAGACTGTCTCAAAAAAATAAAAAAATCCAAATAACTTCACCTAACATTCATATGAAATCAAACAAATTTGAAAGAGAAAACTTCCTGATTTCACAATTTACCATAAAGCCTACATTAATCTAAACAATGTGATACTGTCATAAAAACAGAAATACAGACCAATGAAATGGAATGGAGAACTCAGAAACAAACCCTCATATATATACCCAAATGATTTTCTATAATGGTGCTAACACCATTCAATGGGGACAAAATCTTTTTTCAACAAATGGTGTGGGGGAAAAGTGAATATCTACCCGTACAAAACTGAAGTTGAACCTTTACCTTACATAATATAAAAAAGTTTAACTCAATGACAACAAAGGCATAGGCAACAAAAGAAAATATACGTAAATTGGACTTGAACAAAATTAAAAACTTTTGGCTGGGCATGATGGCTTACATCTGTAATCCCAGCACTTTGGTGGCCAAAGTGGGAGGCTTGTCAGGAGTTTAAGACCAGCCTGGGCTGGCCAATTAATAGCAAGATCCTGTCTCTACAAAAATGAACAAAAACTATATATATATGTATGTGTGTGTATGTATGTATATGTATATATATATATATACACACACACACATACATACGTACACATATAAAAATTTTATGAATCAAAGGACCTTATCAACAAAATAAAAAAGTAACTTGTAAAGTGAGAAAAAATATTTGCTAATCACATATCTAATAAAGAATATCCAGAGGGCGGTGCCTCTGGCTCAGTGGGTAGGGCGACGTCCCGTATACCAAGGGGGGTGGGTTCAAACCCAGCCCTGGTCAAACTGCAACAAAAATAGCCGGGCGTTATGGCAGGTGCCTGTAGTCCCAGCTACTTAGGATCACCTAAGATGATCACTGAATCACCTAAGCCAAGGAGTTGAAGGTTGCTATGAGCTGTGACGCCACAGCACTCTAGGAGGGTAATAAAGTAAGACTCTGTCACTACAAAAAAACACACACACACACACACAAAACCCCAGAATATGCAGAATATACCGAGTAACCCAAGTCAAACATGGGCAAAATAGATGACCACATATTTCTCAAAAGAAAATATACATAGCCAGGTGCACTGGCCCAGACCTGTAATACAGCACTCTGGGAAGCTGAGGCGGGAGGATTGCTTGAGCTCAGGAATTTAAGATAGGCCTGAGCAACAGTAAGACCTTATATCGATTAAAAACAAAAAAATTAGGCAAGTGTGGTGACATGCACCTGTACTCTCAGCTACTTAGGAGGCTGAGGCAGGAGGACTGCTTGACCCCAAGAGTTTTAGGTTGCTATGAGCTAGACTGACACCATGGCACTCTAGTCTGGCAGATACAGTGAGACTCTATATCCAAAAAAACAAAAACAAAAAAAAAGGAAAACAATGGCCAAAATCACATAGTAAGATGCTCAACAACACACCAATCATTAGAGAAATGCAAATCACAACCACAATGAGATACCATTTCTCACCTAACATGATGGCTAATATTAAAAAAACAGAAAGTAAATGTTGACAAGCATGTGAAAAAACTGGAACCCGTGCACTCCACTAATTACAGTGTATTAATGCTACAGCCACTTTGAAAAAAAGTTATGAGAGTACCTCAAAAAATTAAAACGATTATATGATCCAATAATTCCCCTTCTGGGTATAAACCCAAGAACTGAAAGCAGAAGTTTGAACAGGTATTTGTAGATCCCTGTTCATAGCAGCATTATTCATATTGGCAAAATGGCTATACTACTCAAAGTGATTTACAGATTCAGTGCAATCTCCATTAAAATACCAATGCCAGGCAGTGCCTGTAGCTCAAGGAGTAGGGCGCCAGCCCCAGCCAAAACTGCAACGACAACAACAAAATACCAATGCCTTTAAAAAAAAAAAAAATCTAGAAAAAAATCCTTCTATCCTTCTTATGGAACCAAAGACCCTGAATTGCCAATGCAACCTTATGTAACAGGAACAAAGTGAGAAGAATCACTTTCCCAGAATTCAAGCTATAATACCCAAACAGCACGGTGCTAGCACAAAAACAGAGAAATAGACCTATGGATCAGAACAGAGAACCCACAGATGAAATCACGCTCACATTCCTTAACTTCAATAAATGGTTCTGGGAAAACCAGATAGCCACATATAAAAGACTAAAATAGGATCTGCACTTTTGAACACTCACAAAAATTAATTCGTGATGGATAAAAGACTTAAACCTAAGGCAGGAAATTAAGAAACTACATCCAGAAGAAAATGTCTATTTGTTCACTTTTGAGACAGAGCCTCAAGCTGTCACCCTGGGTAGAGTGCCGTGGCATCACAGCTCACAACAACCTTCAACTCCTAGGCTTAAGCGATTCTCTCGCCTCAGCCTCCCAAGTAGCTGGGACTACAGGCACCTGCCACAACACCCGGCTATTTTTTGGTTGTAGTTGTCGTCGTTGTTTGGCAGGCCCAGGATGGATTTGAACCTGCCAGCTCTGGTGTATGTGGCTGGAGCCTTAGCCCGTTGAGCTATAAGTGCCAAGCCCAGAAGAAAATGTTTAGAAAAATCTTGGCAAAGAATTCATGAAAAAGACCCCAAAGCAATCACAGTAATACCAAAATAAATAAATAAAATAAATGGGACTGATCAAATTAAAAAGGTTTTGCACAGCCAAGGACATATCAAAAGAGCAAATAAACAACATATAGGTGAGGAAAAATATTTGTATGCTATACCTTAGATTGAGAGCTGATAACCAGAAACTACAAAAAACTCGTACAAATTAAAAAAAAGAGAAATTCAAACAACCCCATTATTGAGCAGAAGAAATCAACAGAAACTTTTCTAATGAAGACAGAATGACCAACAAATACACGAAAAAATACGCAACATTTCTAATCATCAGGGAAATGAAAATCAAAACGTCACTGAGCTATCACCTAACCCCAGTGAGAATGGCTCACATCATAAAGTCCCAAAACAACAGATGCTGGCGTGGATGCAGAGAGAAAGGAACTCTCAAACACTATTAGTGGGACTACAAACTAGTATAACTTCTATGGGAAGTTGTATGGCGATACCTTAAAGAACTTAAAGGAGAACTATCATTTGATCTAGCAATCCCACTGCTGAGTATACACACAAAGAGAAAAGGGCATTCGGGTGGGGGGGGGAAATAATGTAATGAAGAATAATAAAATACATGTATTAAAAAAAAAAAAAAGATAAAAGGGCATTTTATAAAAAGGACACCAACACTCAAATGTTTATACTAGCACAAGTCACAATCACAAAAATGTGGAAACAACCCAACTGCCCGTGAAAGGAATAATAAAGTGTGGTATATGCATACCATGAAGAAATACTCAGGCATAAAAAAAGTGGCAGTCTCAATCTAGTATCTTTTTTAACAACCTGGATGGAACTGGAAACCATTCTTTTAAGTAAAACATCACAAGAATGAAGAAACAAACATATATACTCAATAACAAATTGAAACTAATCAATCAACACTTAAGTATATATATGAAAGTAAATCTCAATAAAAATCAAGCTGGGGGTGGGGAGATGAGGACATGGGCAAATTCACACCTATTGGGTACAGTGCACACTATTCTCAGTGAGGGACATACAACTTTGACACAATCTGTACAAAAATAAAGTATACAAATAAAATATTTCAAAATTTTTTAAAAAGATGGAATAACACAAATGTCTATCACAGACAGATGAATGAACAAAAGGTGCTACATAAATTCAATGAAATATTACTCAGCTATAAAAACGAAATTCTGATACACTATATAATATAGAACTTTGAAGACAATATGCTAAGTGAAATGAACCAGTTAAAGAGGGCCACCAACTACAGTATATAAGGTATCTGAGACACAGAAAATGGTGGTCAGGAAGCTGCCAGGTTACTAATTTAATACCCTTATTTGTTTCATAAAACTCTTCATACAGGACTTTTTTTTTTTTTTTGAGACAGAGTCTCACTTTGTCACCCTCAGTACAGTGCCATGGCGTCACAACTCACAGCAACCTCAACCTCTTGGGCTCAAGCAATTCTCTTGCCTCAGCCTCCCTAATAGCTAGGACTACAGGTGCCCGCCACAATGCCCAGCTATTTTTACAGATTGAGGTCTCTCTCTAGCTCAGGCTGGTCTCAAACTCATGAGGTCAGATAATCCACCCACCTCGGTCTCTCAGAGTGCTAGGATTACAGGTGTGAGCCACCGCACCCAGCCTGCATATAGAATTTGTTGAAATCTATTTTTCTTCAACAGAACATTTCTGATATGAAGTAATCTCATTACCTGAATATATAAACACTGAATATCTGCTATCATCCACAATAATTTACTGATTAACAAAACAAGAAAAATCACTTGCTATTAAATGTTTTATAGAAAGTATGCTTTATCTTCCATGTAACAAAGTTTCATACAACAAAGTAGTTCCATATTGTCTACAGTCAACTATCTCTTAGCAGCCTTTAATACAATTTGTCTTTTCACCTAATTTGACAAAATTATTTGTGGACTAAATATGCTGAAATAATATGAACAAAGAGACACAAGTTACTTAATAAAACAAAAGTCATGTTTTGAAATTTCTGCTGGGTATTTGAGAGACTATCAAAAATATAAATCTGTTGATTATATATATTCAATTCTTGTTTTTAAATAAACAACTGAAAGTGCTTTATGAAATAGAAACAGATCTTACCAATGCAGGCCACTGAATCTGTTTGCTCTTTGATCCCTGAGTCTGGCTAGGGTCATTCCTTTTGGCCCAGATTAAGTGGTATTCCACCAAGAAAGTTGAAAAATCTTCATAAACTTTAACCCACTCTCGCTTATCCCATTCAAGATCATCAAATTCCACATATACCTATGAAAATGAAAAAAAGAAATTCTATAAACAAAACAGAACAGTGGCATTTCTCTTTTTTAGTAATACAGAATTGTACATATTTGTGGGTTATGTGTGACATTTTAATATTTGCATAACAGGTACAATGATCAAATCAGAGTAATTATGATATCTGTCACCTTTAAAATTTATCACTTGTATTGGAAACACTTCAAACCTTCTTTTAGCTATCTTGAAATACAGAATAAATTACTGTTAACTGTAATCCATACCATGCTAGTAAACACTAGAACTTATTCCTTGTATCTAAATGTAGGATATGGAGAAAACAGAACCCCAGTACACTGTTGTTCGCAATATAAATTAGTACAGCCACTATGGAAGGATTTCAAAGAACAGTAGATGTACCATGTGATCCACCAATCCCATTGCTAGGTACATATCGAAAAAAAGGAAATCAGTATATTAAAGAGATATCTGTACACTGATGTTTACTGTAGCTCTATATACAATTACTAAGACCTGTGTCCATCCTGTATCCATTAACAGATGAAAAGATAAAGAAAATGCAGTATATATACATAATGGGACATTATTCAGTCATAAAAAGGAATGAAATCTTGTCATCTGAAGCAACATGCATAGAAATGAAGGCCATTATGTTATTAATAAGCAAGCCAGGAAGGGAACTAAAGAAGCGACTCTCATGGAAGTACAAGTGTAATGATGGTTATCAGACACTAGGAAGTGGACAGTGAGATGAAGAGAGGTTAGTTAATGGGCATAGTAGTAGTTCAAAATATATGCCATAAACTTGAATTTAAAAAGACATTATTAACAAAAACATTATTTAACATAACATTTCTCTTCAAAGCATTATTTAACTAACTTCTCTTAACCAGATCATAACCCTTATTTATTTCTATGACAAGGAGATAAACCATAAATGTTTAAAAAAAGCAATTTACAGAGTGTTGATCCGGTATAGTTGGTGCCCATCTCCTAAATATATGCTAGAAGCAGAGGCTGCAAAATGTTTTGGTTTTATTTTGAGACAGAGCCTCAAGCTGTCACCCTGGATAGAGTGCCGTAGCATCACAGCTCACAGCAACCTCCAATTCCTGGGCTCAAGCAAGTCTCCTGCCTCTGCCTCCCAAGTAGCTGGGACT
>CAUYRH010157174.1:0-18080 GCA_963574655.1 Perodicticus potto | reverse complement strand
ACATTTCTTAAATTGATGGAAGCTATCCATGATAAATCCACAGCTAATATTTTACTGAACAGAGTAAAGCTGAAAGCTTTTCCACTTAGAATTGGAACCAGACAAGGTTGTCCTCTATCACCACTACTATTCAACATAGTGCTGGAAGTTCTAGGCAATACAATTAGGGAAGAGAAGGAAATAAAGGGTATCCAAATGGGAGCAGAAGAGGTTGAACTCTCTCTCTTTGTTGATGATATGATCTTATACTTAGAGAACCCCAAAGATTCAATCCCAAGACTTCTGGAAGTGATCAAAAAATATAGTAATGTCTTAGGATATAAAATCAATGTCTAAAAGTCAGTAGCCTTTGTATATGCCAATAACAGCCAAGATGAGAAACTAATTAAGGATACAATCCACTTCACAATAGCTTCAAAGAAAATGAAATACCTAGGAATATATCTAACAAAAGAGGTGAAAGACCTCTATGAAGAAAATTATGAAACCCTAATAAAGGAAATAAAAGATATTAACAAATGGAAGAAGATACCATGCTTATGGATGGAAAGAATCAACATTATCAAAATGTCTATACTTCCCAATGCAATCTGCAGATTCAATGCCATCCCTATTAAAATACCAACATCATACTTCCAAGACTTGGAAAAAATAATTCTTTGTTTTGTATGGAGCCAGAAAAAAAAAAACTCATATAGCTAAGGCAATTTTTAGTAATAAAAAAAATGCTGGGGGCATCAGCCTATCAGACTTCAGGCTGTACTACAATGCCATAGTGATCAATACAGCATGGTATTGGCACAAAAATAGAGACATAGACACCTAGAACCAAATAGAAAACCAGTAGATGAAACTAACATTGTACAGCCTCATAATCTTTGATAAACCAAACAAGAACATACACTGCGGGAAAGAATTCCTATTCAATAAATGGTGTTGGGAGAACTGGATATCCACATGTAAAAGACCAAAATTGGACCTGCACCTTTCTCCATTTACAAAACTTGATTCAAGATGGATAAAAGGCCTAAAGCTAAGGCATAAAATGATAAAAATCTTCAAAGAAAGCATGAGAAAAACACTTGAAGATATTGGCCTGGGGAAAGACTTTATGAAGAAAACTTGCATGGCAATTGCAACAACCACAAAAATAAACAAATGGGACTTAGTTAACTTGAAAAGCTTCTGTATGGCTAAGGAGACAACAACCAAAGCAAATAGATAACTTACACAATGGCATGGGATATTTGCATATTTTGAATCAGACAAAAGCTAGATAACTAGGGTCTACAGAGAGCTCAAATTAATCAACATAAAAAAAGCCAACAATCCCTTATATCATTGGTCAAGAGAGATGAATAAAATCTTCTGTAAAGAAGACAGACGAATGGCTAACAAACATATGAAAAAAATGCTCATTGTTCCTAATTATTAGAGAAATGCAAATCAAAACCACCCTGAGATATCACCTATCCCCAGTGAAAATGGCCCACATCACAAAATCTCAAAACTGCAGATGTTGGCATGGATGTGGAGAGAAGGGAACACTTTGCTCTGCTGGTAGGACTGCAAATACAACCTTTTTGGAAGGAAGTATGGAGAATCCTCAACGAACTCAAACTAGACTTCCCATATGATCCTGCAATCCCTCTACTAGACATCTACCCAGAAGAAAATAAATTCTTTTACCATAAGGATATTTTCACTAGACTGTTTATCACAGCTAAATTTACAATTGCCAAAATGTGAAATCAGCCTACATGCCCAGCAATCTAGGACTGGATTAACAAGCTGTGGTATATGTATACCATAGAATACAACTCAGCCATTAAAAAGATGAAGACTTTACATCTTTTGTATTAACCTAGATGGAAGTGGAACACATTCTTCTTAGTAAAGCATCACAAGAATGGAGAAGCAAGAATCCCATGTACTCAGTTCTGATATGAGTACAATTAATGATCTAGCACACAGTGGGGGGTGGGGGAAGGGGAGAGCAAGGAGAAGGAAGGAGGGAGGGGGATGTGGAGTCACAGTGTATGACACACCTTTTGGGGGTGGGACACAATTATAAGAGGGACTTTACCAAACAATATAACCTGGTTCTTCTCACCCTTGATGAATCCCCAACAATAAAAAAAAAATAAAGTGTGATTTATATACAATAAAATTCATCAATTTAAATATATAATATAATGAGCTTTCATGTATATACAATCATGAAGATATCACCACAATCAAGGCATAGAATATTTCCATGACCTCAAAATTAGCCTCATACTCCTTTGTGGACAATGTGATGCTCCCATGGTCAGACCTTGGCTGTCAATCTTGCCATGGTCCGATAGCTCTCTTTTTCCAGTGTGCCACATGAGTTGAGTCTTACACTACATAGTCTTTGGTTCTGATTTCATTTGCTTACCACAATGCTTTTGGGATTTATCCATGTGTTTTATGAGTTAATATTGCATTTATCTTTGTTGCTAAAAACATCTTTGTTCACTTACTACAATGCTTTTGGGATTTCTCCCTGTGTTGTGTGTTGAGTTAATATTGCATTTGGTTTTGTTGCTAAAAGTGTATGAGTATATCAGAATTTGTTATGACATTTGAACTCCTTCCAATTTTTATCCATTGTGAATAAACATGCTATAAATATTCATATACAAAATCTTTGGATGGATGTGTTTTCTTTTGAGAAAATATGTATAAGTGAAATTGTTGGATTATGTGAAATGTATATGTTGAATTTTTAAGAATTTTGCATTCCTATCAGCCACAGATCTGAGTTTTAGTTTCTCCACATCATGCCTGCACTGGTATTGTTAGACTTTTTTTTTTTTAATGATGTTGAACATCTTTCTGTGTGGTTATTCACTGTTTCTTTGGCAAAATATCTGTCCAATTCATTTGCCTATTTCTAATAAGATTTTCTGCCTTATTTTTCATATGCTGGACTAAAATCTTTATTAGATACAGTTTTTCACATTTTTCTTCAAGTCTAATTTGTCATTTCATTTTCTTAATAGGGTTTTATGAAGAGTAGAATATTTTATTTATTTAGTTATTTATTTAGACAGTCTTAGTATGTTGCCCTTGGTAGAGTGGTATGGCATCACAGCTCACAGCAACCTCAACCTCTTGGGCTTAAGTGATTCTCTTGCCTCAGCCTCCCAAGAAGCAGGTGCCTGCCACAATGCCCAGCTACCCTTTTGCTGAAATTGTTGTTGTTGTTTAACTGGCCCAGGCAGGGCTCTGACCCACCAGCCTTGGTGCATGTGGCCAGTGCCATAACCACTGTGCTATGGGTGTTGAGCCAAAGATTTTTTATTTTTTATGTTCAATGTATCAATATTTTCTATTTTTTGATTCATCCTTTTCTATTTCCTACGAAAATTTCTTGTATAACCCAAGTTCACTGATATTTTTTTCCTATGGTTTACCTCATATTCAAATCTATGAATAAATTTCAAACTTTCAAGTTGTTTTCATGAAGCAAGATTTCCTCCAAGTGGTTCCTAACCCTAACCCTAACTCTTTCTCTATTTAATTACCTTGTCATTTTGTCAAATGCCAATTGGCCCTATATGTGGGTTATTTCTGGACTCTCCATTTAGTTTTGTTGATCTGTTTCTCTACCCTGACACTAAACGACATTGTTTTGATTGCCGTAGGCCAGTGATTTTCAACCGTTGTTCCACAGCACACTAGTGTGCCATGAGATGATGTTAGGTATGCCATAAAAATTTTGAAAGATCATTAAATAAATTATTTTCTGAAGAAATTCAAAGCACAGCAAGTATATTCTTTTTCGATGAACATAATTTAAGCATACTATGGAAGTTTCATTATAGGTACCGAGGGCGATAAAGTGAGACTCTGTCTCTACAAAAAAAAAGAAAAAGAAAAGATTGGAAAATACTGCTATAAGGTAACAGTGAAAGTTGGAGTCAGGCAGCATCCATCAACCAACTTCGTTTTCTTCTTTCAATACTATTATGGCTATTCTAGCTTCTTTGCATCTGAATTTAGAATCAACTTGTCCATTTCCACCAAAAGAGTGCCTACTGGGATTTAAACTGTGGTCTCACTGAATCTATACATTGATCTGAGGAGAATTGACATCTAAATAATACCAAGTCTTTCAACCTGTGAATATTATTATCTCTCTATTTATTTCATGCTTGTTTTGTGGTTTGCAGTGCACAAGCCTAGAACATATTTTATGTTACTATCTTTAAAGAATTTATTTATTGATGACACAGTATAATGACATTTCCTTTTAAAAATATAATTTCCAATTGTTCATTGTTTTTATATAAAAATACAATTAGTGGGGCAGTGCCTGTAGCTCAGTGGGTAGGGCGCTGGCCACTTACACCGAAGCTGGCGTGTTTGAACCCGGCTCGGGCCAGATAAAACAATGACAACTGCAACAACAACAACAACAACAACAACAAAAGCCAGGCATTGTGGTGGGTGCCTGTAGACCCAGCTACTTGGGAGAATCGCTTAAGCGATTAAGAGTTTGAGGTTGCTGTGAGCTGTGATGCCATGGCACTCTACCCAGGCCGATATCTCGAGACTCTGTCTCAAAAAAGAAAAAAAATAATTAGTGTTTGTATACTGACCTTGTCATCCTGAAACCTTTCTAAATTCACACACTAATTCTCATCATATTTTTATAGATTACTTATTTTCTTTTTTTTTATTATCTTCATTATTAAATCATAGCTGTGTACAATAGCGCAATCAAGGGGTACAATGTTCTGGTTTCATATACAATCTTAACTATTTTCATGAAACTGATTAACATAGCCTTCCTGGCATTTTCTCAGTTCTTATATGAAGACATTTGTATTCTGCATTTAGTAAAAGATTGCACCGTTTGGTGGGAGGATCAGTAATGTCCAAAGGGGAAGAGTTTGTACTGTTTTTATAATCTATTACACTACCTCACACCATATACAAAAATTAACACCTAAATGTGATAAGCAAAACACTTTGCAGACAACTTGATAATCTACATAGAAAATAAGTAATCTTACTAGATTAAATTAAAATATATTGTTAAATTGAATAAGAACTTTCTGAGATTGCACAAGGATGAGATAAAAGGAGGCTGTTATCAGCCCCCTGGCTGGGCCAAAGCAGAGCCCACCACCCTCCATGTCTTGCAGTCCCATAAGGGAGAGTGCAGACACCATGAAGCGATGGGAAAGCAACCATCTGGGGCCTGATTCAGAAATCCCACGTGTTCCTACAGAAAGAGAGGCCACTGCCTGGGGGATTCCCTGCCTGATGTGCTTGAAAGTCAAGGGTTTTGATTTGAAACAGTGTGTTCCATATGAGGGCCCGGGGAGGGTCAGCATGACAGGCCCTGTGTATGCATTTGTGTTCAGTGACTCAAGTCTGTGTGCATGTCACATGAAGTATGTGTCTGTGTGAGTGTGTACACAGGTGCATACAGGCATGGCAGACACATGACTCACACTGCCAACCTACTGAGTGTGGATTTCCAGCCAGCACTTTCCCAGAGGAAGAAACTGGAGGCCTGCTCATACATGATAGTTATTTCTCTTGGGAACTGTAGTCTCAGTTGTGAGTTGACTAACTGGTATTCTGTTCCCTATGTGTTCTCTGGCAGGTGCACATCAGACATATCTGGAGACTCCTCATGTGCTTCTCTGAATTGCGTCAGGTGCTTCCTGGATAGGATTTCTGGGGGAATTAAGATATTCCTGGTAGGGATTCTTGGCTGAAGGACTCCCCAGGAAAGCTCTTCACAGTGAACTGGAACTGTCCAGTGTTCAACCCCTAGTGTCTAGGCAGTTGGAGCTTAGATGGGCTGCCACAGGTTGGTGTTGGTAGACTTGTCTGTTCCAGACTCCACAGGTATGGGAAATTCTGGTCTAGGAGAGAATCCTTTTGAGATCTTTGAGGCCAGAGGAAGAGATGCCTATGTAGTTTCTTGGAGTCTGAAAGATGAAAGGCCACAGTGCCAGCCCTGGCAGGCCCGTGTCAGGACTGGGTTGGGTCAGGGCCTGCTCTGGTGGGAGCATGACCTCAGCCCTGACTCCCACTGGAAGTATCTAGGAGCTTTAACCCAATTCCATGCCCTCTCCAAACCACAGAAGTTGTAATACCTGGTGGGTCCTGGCCTTAGCATTTTAATAGCTCCTAGATGATCCACTGTACAGTGGAGGATGACAGCTCCAACCTAGAGCAGGGGAAAGTCCATGGGGTCTGGGTTCTTGGGGGGCTACAGCAAAGGCAGTAGGTTTGAGCAGGCTGGGCTGTATGCATTTCTTCTTCTTGCACTTCCATTTTCCCTAGCAGGCAGAGGATCCAGGGAAGTACCTGTACAGGGTGGCTCTACTGACTGCTTGCCTGTCTCCACTAGCGTCACTGTGTTCTTAAACCCATGAGCCCCACAGAAGCAACCTGGGCTTCTGGGAAGTCTGTCTCCCTGACTCTGGGCACTAGGTGATACCCTGGCCCCTGGTCAGAGGGCAGCCATTGGTCAGAGGGCAGCGGCCACTATTTATACTCATAGGAGATAAAGATGGGCAGCTTCTCTGGCAAGCTTGTGGGTATCCCAGGCTTTCTGTGTGGCTGTACTCATACTCTCATCTTTGAACCAGCGTCTCATGCATTTCTACCTGCCAAGAGCCAAGACAGTTCTATTCATCTCAGTGTCATGTACAGAGAAGGAGACAGATCGAAAGTTTGTCAGCAGGAAGCTAGTACAACAGTTGATGGGTCACAACATAGGCTCTTCCCAATGGTTTAAGTGCCTAATAGAGGACACTTTCCTGGCATTACATCTCTGGATAACTGTGGGAAAGAGAGGAAGACTTTAAGAAGTGTTTAGATTATGCCATTTAAATGAAAGAGACATACTCATAGTGATCTTCCCCGTCTGTCAAGATGCATCTTCTGTACCATTTCCTCTGAAATTACCTTTGCCCACCAAACTGTGTGAACCCTCTCTACTGGGTCCCTGTTGTGGTTTGAATGTTTGGCCCTCCAAACCTTTTGCTGAATTTGGATCTCCAGTGTTAGAGATGGGAATTGTTTGGATCATGGGGGCAGATTCCTCATTAGTAGGTTAATGCCCTTCCTTGGGGGGTAAGTTCTTACTACTAGACCTGTAAGAGTTGGTTGTTAAAAAGAGCCGTGCACCTTCAGTCTCTCTTCCTCCTTTGTGATCTCTGACACATAGCTCCCCTTCGCCTCCTGTCCTGTGTGGAAGCTCCCGAAGGCTCTCACAGACCCAGATGGCCAACCCTGAACCCCTTGCCATCATAGTTGTGAGCCAAATAAGCTGTATTTATTTATGAATTCTTAGTCTCAGGTAGTCCTTTATAGTAACACAAAATGGACTAAGACAGCTGTCAGTACCCTTGTCTCTCTCTGCCTTTCCCTCCCGAGGAAGGAGGCCCCACTCAGCGTGTGTTCCTATAGCTGCCTTGGGTGGTATGACTTTGCAAGGCTCTGATCAATATTTGTTGTCATTAGTTCAGTAATTTCCAACTCTCTCTCACAAACAAATCAGTGATTTCAACCCAAATTTTGCAACCACTTTCAAATATTTGTGTTGTGAAAACACTCATGGCACAGGACAAGCTCTGGTCTTTCCCCATCGGCAAGAGCAGTGCTATGTTGTGCTGCCAGGTCCTCAAACACAGAAAGAGAATATTTTTGAAGTTCCATGTTCCCTAAATTTTGCCAGTATTCTCGTTAGTGGGAACAAAGACTTTGTATTCTGGAATGAAAATAAACTTGTTTCAAAAGGATTTAATTATTGGAAAGAACAAGAAACATGATAATTTTTTTTTTTTTTTTTTGCAGTTTTTGGCCGGGCCAGGTTTGAACCCGCCACCTCTGGTATATGGGGCCAGTGCCCAACTCCTTTGAGCCACAGCCGCCGCCCGAAACATGAAATTTCATATAAACTTAAGTCAGGCAAGAGAAGACATGAGGGAGGAGCCCAGAACCATACACAGTCCTCTCAGATATGGCCTTGCCATTTCTAAGAGTGGCCATGGCTGTTAGTGCAAGTCCTAAGCAAGTCCTCCCAAAGAGGGGCAATGAGCACCATTGAGCAACTTCTGGTCCTGCTCAAGTTTTATTTGAATGGGTCGAGAGGGAGGGAAGTACAACACCTCCCTTATGTGTCTAAACTGATCTTCTGACAAATGTCCAGTTACATAAACAAGGGTCTTACAGGTGTCTAAGGCCAATGCTATGCTGTTACCAGCTGAGACCATTTTGTGCCTTTGCAGGAAAGTCATTGCATTGAAGTTGATATACCTCATTCTGCAGGGAGCCCAGAGAAAAGGACAGAGCCCAGGTCTTCCTAAAAACATGTTTGGAATCTGCATCTTGGGACAGAGGAACAGGTGGTGTGAGGTCCACACTCCGGTGGGTACCACCAGTGCCCCCAGGAGAAGCAGTTTTGCAGGACTCTGCTGCCACCGTGGCTCACATCCATGATCCCTCTACTACTGGTGGTGCAACTGCAGGCAGTACCTTTGCCTGTGTCTGTGAAAAGACAACTAACAGAACCACCTCACAGAAGTATTGTGTGATCAAATTAGAGAATAGAGAAAAGCTCTTAACACAGCAAAGGCTGGAATGGAGATTTCCAGCGGCTCTGGACTCTGAGTTGTTCCTTTTGGATCAAATGGTATTTGGCAAAGACTAGGCACATGTTAAGTATCTGTTGGATAAATGAATTACAGTTAGTAGCGTTGTCAGGTTTAGTCACATGCCTGAAGGCTCCAGAACTTTGATAAATAAATCTCTGTTCTTCATAAATTATCCGGTCTCAAGTGTGTTATCATAGGAGCACACATAGCACCTTTTAAGGATCATTGTCTGTGTTTCTAAACGTGATCTATTGTGAGGGCCACTGTATGTGCTTGTCCCTCTGTGGCTGTCCAAGGCTTCACATGCAGGCAACACCATTCACATTAAAGATTCTGTTATTTTGAAAGTATTGTATATTTTCTCATCACTTGCACTCTAAAGATGGACAAGTTTTTACAACATAGGAGTGAGCTAAGTTCACTGTTGGTCAAAACCCTGTGACGGGTGCCTGCTACTGTTTGCCACAGACCTGTAGCACTCTTCCCAGAGTTAAGGGGCCACTGTCTAGGTAGACCCCTTCTCCTTCAAAGTGAATCAAACTGCATCATCTTTGGGTAGAAGTGTCATGCTGCATCCATCTAGCTTACTGCCTTGAGCACTATCAAAATATTGTGAGACAAGTAAACATAAAGGTGTGGGAGGCTTCAAGATGCCCCTCACAGGGCGGTCCCTGTAGCTCAGTGGGTAGGGCACCAGCCACATACACTGAGGTTGGTGGGTTCAAACCCAGCCTGGGCCAGCTAAAAAAACAACAACTGCAACAACAGAAAAATAGCCAGGTGTTGTAGTGGCTACCTGTAGTCCCAGCTACTTGGGAGGCTGAGGCAAGAGAATTTGCTTGGGCCCAGGAGTTTGAGGTTGCTGTGAGCTGTGAAACCACACAGCACTCTACCAAGGGCGACATGATGAGACTCTGTCTCAAAAAGAAAAAAAAAAAAGATGACCCCTCACATTGTCCTCTAACACATCCTCTGACTGTGTGGTGTCATGCTTCTTCTGTGTGCGTGTCAGTGACCAGCAGTCATGGTGGACTGTTGCCCAGACCCAAAGCCAACCCTAGCAACAGAACCAAGGCACAAGGACCTGTGTCCCTGTAGTGTCTCCACACAAACCACAGTGGTGATTTGTGCTGGAGCAGCTGTGTATGAAGCACAATAAATTTTTAAAGATTATTCATCTATCTATGAAAAGAATCTGGGAGACTATTTAAACAAATCTGTCCTAGGCAAGGCAGAAAATGTGGAAGCCATTTGAGAAAAACACATATCTGTTTCCTTTGAAGCTTGAAGTTTTTCTGTAGGAAAAAATTCACTGTAAGCATAATAAAACAAATAGACCTCTGACCCAGAAGTCTCACCTTGGGGTCATGTCCTGTGGAAATAAAAACAGCATACACCTGGACATGAGTACAAGGCGGGATATTGCAAATATTGATTCTAGTGGCAAAAAGGAGCAGATGTTTAGCTTCATCAATAACAAGGTGAGGACAATAAAGTAATGTATTATTCACCCTCCACTTTACCTAAAATAAATACAAGCACAAAGATTTATTGAGGCCAAAGTGTGGGGAAGTGGGATATGCATAGCTGATGGAAATGGAGACTGATACAACCTTTTGGGAAGTAACCCTGAAATACTCCTTCAAATGAAAATAATGCACATACCTTTTTACCCAATTATTCCTCTTTTGGAAATCTCTTCTATAGGATTAAAAGCAATAGAGTATTGATATATAAAATAATCCCTAGGCAGAGTTGGAGTTTTTCTTGTTTTGTTTCCTTTAACATAATGTATATTTATTTTTAGCATTCAAACTATGAACAATTAAGTAAAAATGGAAAATTTTATACAAAATAAACTCTTCCAGAAATAAAAACTATTAATATTTGATGAAATAACATCCATATTGCTATGTAAGTAAATGCAGATAAGGTAGATTAATGTTTAGCTGCATAAATGCATAAAAAGAGAAAAATGCTTTTATAAAAGTGAGACCGAACCATAGACACTACTTTTAACATCAGAATTAAATTTTATTTTAGTTTAACAAATACAAAACCTAAGTGAAAGTGAAGAAAATTTTGAACTTATAATAAATGATTTGAGATAACAATGATTTTTTTCCTAATAGATTCCTCTAAAAGATACTCTGAACAATACTAAGAAGTCAGAGTGATTATGCTTTCAAAAACTTTAATAGTGTGTATATTTGTTATGTGGTATGTGGCCCCATGACCAGGAACAAGAGCCAAACACTTGTGTGGGTTAAAATTGTCCTTTATTAATTACCAAGGTGCAGAATCCCAGGAAGACAGAAAGATTGTCCTCAAAGCTTGCCTTGCTTTGAGAGAGCTTCACAGAGTTCTTACACCCTCCCTCAAGTTACTGTCTTCAGCTGAACGTCAGCTGCCCTCTGATCTCTTGCTGGAGGACTGGGTATTTGTTACTTTCCCCAGTTGAACATCTGGTGTTTTTTCTTTTCAGCCCAGGGTCATCACAGCATCAGAATCAGGGGAGGACTGGCTGATGTGACTGACTGACAACTAGTTAAATCATTAAGTAACTTTTACAGCAAGAAGGAGTTGAGGCTGTTTCTCCTCTTACAAATATATTACATGCATGTATATTGACATTTACTATGAAAGATGCTATTAGGACTCACATCTCTAGCTATATTCCTTCATCTACCCCTCATTTTTCCATTTATGTTGTTATTTTTATAATGCTATTTACATTGTTATTTCATATTTTTATATTATGTTATTTTCCAAGTCTATAACTTCTATATTCTGTTCTATAACTAAAACTAACGTGGTCTTTAATTCAATATCATGCAGCATCACTTACGGTGGGCAAAACGCAAACTAACAAAAACAAATGTATATAAGTATTATGTACCCCAAATAATTAAAAATAAAATACAAAAATAAGTAAGAAAAATAAAAAACAAATAAACAAGAAAACTGGAAACAACGAAAATGGACCTCTTTAAGGAAATGAGTGAGTGCAGTGTGTCACACCTGAAAGGAACAAGTGGACTTTGTATCTACTGATCTCAAAGGAGAAGCCATGAGATGTCTGGTGAGGAAATAAGACAACAAAGGGCTGTGTGCACAGGACAGGCCTATGTCCTATAGCCAAGCAGCACTTGTGCTGAGATTGCTAGGGGTGAGCAGGGAAGGTGTGTGGCTGACTCAGTGCTGGTTGGTGACCCTGGTTGGTGACCCAGAAAGAGGAGGTTGGAGGAAGTGGAAGGGATCATTATTTTCTTCTTTTTGCATTGTTTCCCCAGTTGAAATGAGGATATGTTACTTTTGAAGCTTAAGAAAACAAACTTTAATTTTAAATAACAGAAAAATTGGTAATTATTTCTCATATAAAACATTGGCTTAAATATTCTGACATCAAATGTGTTAAACTGATACATAATTTGGGGAAACAAGTCAAGTTAATGTGTTTGTTTTGAGGGGAGACTGAAGAATTGCCTATTTTGATAATTGCCTTTGTCAATAAACATAGGCACAGAAGATAAATATTCCACTAGAAAACTGGACAAACAATAGACAGCTCAAAAATAAATACAAATATTTAATAAATCTAAAATATTAATTTTTTGATAACCATATTTGGTTATCAAATTTAATGCAAATTGAAATGTGGAGACAGTCAATTGTGTGTTGATGAGAAGGAAACTGCCCTGCTGAAGATCTGCTGCCCAGGGTTGGGGCAGGGGCTGAGCCAGGAAGATGCCAGTGAGCAAGAGGGGCTGAGAAATGCACCCACTTGTCCAAAGGGAGAAGTAAACAGCTGGACACTTCCCAGGAGTCCAAAGTGAAGTGGACACCAGCCTATGGCCCTGAACTTCCTGGACACCATCTAGACACAGGGAATGACAAAGGCCAAATACGGCTGCCACATGTGATGTAACCATGCTGTGGCAGGAAGAGCTGAGAAAGTGAGAGGAGTGATCAGGGATGGCCTGAGCTGGGGTATAACCAGGAGCAGAGTCACGCTACTGAACTCAAGGAGGCTGCAGGATACGTAAGCAGGGTCCAGGCCAGGTGGGGCAATGGAGGTCTTTACAAGGACTATAAGTTTTACCCTCAGTGCCTGTGAACTCTCTGGAGGCCTTCAGCAGGTGAAGGGCATGTGTGCCTTCTGTCTTGAGATGGGCTCTGAGGGTGTGCTGAATGTGGGCCCTGCACTGAGGAGGGGCTGGGAGGATATTCTGGAGGTGTAATGAGCCAGGGACAGAGAAGGTGGTGCTCCAGGTGAGGCCCAGATTTCCAGCTAGAGCCTCCATTTCACAACCTAAAGAAGATCAGGGTTTGCTGGGGAGGATAGCTGTCAGATATCCAGAACTTCTGGCCATTCTGTGTCTGCTGGTAGCCACCAAGAGATACCCAAATTCTTTCTTTTGGTTCTCTTTTCAGTATTAGTGAAGAGCCTAAGTGATGACTAGATATTAGGAGTGAAAAATAAAGGGAAAAGTATGGACTTTGTTGGTGACCATTTGTGGTCAGTGTTAAATAACTTTAGGATGCCACAAAAATATCACATTTTAAAACATTGGTCAGATATAGTTCTCCTTTATTTTGTGATTTTTCTATAATAATTGATGGAAAATCGATTATCTTACAGGACATAGTCCTATTGGCACTTCATTGCAGTACTGGGTTTCTGCCAGGGATCAATAATGACTGATGTTCTATAGCCCTCCCAAAACAGTAGCTCTGTTTAATCTCCCTGCTGCTTGTGGGACTTTACCACTGTTAGTTTCTGCATGGTGAAGAGGAGATGAACTTGGGGCTTTGCCCCTTCCTGACCCACCTCCTGTTCCCATCACTAGAAATGTGAACCCAGGGACACACCTGCCTGCCCTACAGCAAGAGCTCCTGCTGCAGGCAGGTTGCTCAGGTGATTTAGAGACATCCCAGCTAATGCCAGGTGGGCTGGGTGCTGAGGTACAAGAATACTGAGGCTTAACAGAGGCTTGTGGTGATTTGAGGTGAAGGCATCTCTTCAGCTGTGACACAATATTTCACATTTAAGTTTTATGATTCTCTCTTTAAAAGGAGAAGTGAAAGATGTCATCTCTAAAATGCCTAAATTCTTAGCCAATCATGAAGTTTCAAGTCATTCAAGAATCCCTCACATAAGGGACTTTCCCACCTCTGATAAGGGCTGACATGCAGCTGACATGTTTGCTCTGATGGTCACTACTTTGCTTGACTCACCTTGTGAACAAAATCTGTTGGGTTGAGTTAATAAATTTGGATCATTTCAGCAGGAACAGTCCCTGCAGTAGACAAAGAAAGAAGGGGTGGGCATTCGGATGCACTCTTGCTGTGGCTTCCCTTAGGTTCACCTTGTGTTTCATGGAGTACCACCATATACAGGGTAGAGTGTGGATATTTTCTGAGTTCTCATATGCACAAAAGTATCTTAATTTTTCCCTCATGCCTAATGAGTGGTGAGGATAGGGTTAGGATTAGAGTTAGGGTTCTGGAATATTTTCATCATAAGGAAGATGACATGAAATGGTAATAGTGACTTTTAGAGCAATGGCAAATGTACATCAGGAAGAAAATGATTGTTTTGGAATCTCAAACTTAATTCCATACTTGTGGGGTTATGCACAGGATGTGAGGGCCAGCATATCTATACTAGCCATGTGACCTGGGACAAACCTCTGGGCTCTTTCGACTTGTGAAAACTTAGGGCCCACCTGCAGTGCTTATGTGGATCTCTGGAGCCTTTGATAAAACTAATATAGTTTTCTTATAGTTTCTCTTTCACAACACTTGTCAATCTAAACTTTCCTGGGTCAGAAAGTTTTGTTCACCAAAAAGCAGGGTGTAGTTATGGGAAAGCAGCCATGAATTTGCATCTGGCTCTACAAATGGATGTCCTCTACCACATTATCTAGAGCCTCTGAATTACAGTTTCTTCCTTTTCAATTATAAGAGGAACTTCACCTAACAAATGCAAGCAGTGTAACCTGGTTCTTTGCATCTTCAATGACTCCCTAACAATAATAATAAAAAAATGTAAATACCTAGCCTAGAGGGCTGTAGAGAGCATTTGATGCCCATTCACATGTGCAAGTTTCTAGAGAGTTCCCTGGTGCTTACTGACCATGTTTCCCTCTACTTCTCATACATTCAGAATGACAGTCAGTGGGTACACATGAGATCATCGTCTGAAGTGAGAACTCTCTGCATCTTTGTTCTGGAAGGGGAACATCTGCAATCCCTCCACTCACAGTTCCCATTAATCATGGGGAAGGTTGTGGCATAAACAGAATTGCCCCACAGTGTCCTCTCGGCATGTCAGTTGTTCAGTTCAACACCCGCTCACTGAAGCTTCAGAACACAGCATAACTGATAGAAGCAAAGATTTTTCTTGGTAGTTTGTAGGATTAGGCAAGTTTCTGCGACCTTTAGCCCTGTTTAGGATGACATTTCAGGGACTCTGTATGACACACGTGGGATGCCACTTTGTCAATGCAGGTAAAGTTCATGAGGAAGTTGACATGGTGGGCCATGACAAAGGCCTCACATGAGTCACAGGGCCCAGACACCCCACATGAATACCACTGGTCAACAAGGTCCAGAGATACGTTAATGCCACCCCTCCAGTCTGCCTTATGCTGTGATCTGGGACACAAAGTTCAAACAGTGCTTCATTCCCAAGGTCAGTCATAGCCTCCTTTCATTTTTCTTATTATGACAATCAAGTGCCAGGTCTTTAAATTTTATTTTTATTTATTTATTTATTTATTTATTTATTTATTTATTTATTTATTTATTTTTGAGACAGAGCCTCAAGCTGTCACCCTGGACAGAGTGCCGTGGCCTCACAGCTCACAGCAACCTCCAATTCCTGGGCTGAAGCAAGTCTCCTGCCTCTGCCTCCCAAGTAGCTGGGACTACAGGCGCCCGCCACAATGCCTGGCCATTTTTTGGTTGCAGCTGGGTCTTTAAATTTTAAACAAGGTTTTCTTTAGCTCTATTGGCAAGCTCTCTATATATACAGATTTCACATAGATGTTGTCTTCCTTGAGGCAGGTAGTAATTATGGTTATAAAATTTTTATGTGCTAGGAAAGAGTGAAGGAAAAAATGTATTTACAGTTTTTATTTTTGTTTTTTAACAATTTATATTATGATTTCCTTTTTAGCCAGTGGTTAAATAAATCTCTACTAGGAGTACTGAGATAGAACTAAAGAAAAAGTAGTAGGACTATTTTTAAAAGAAGTAAAACTAAAGTTTAGTAAAGGAACCATTAAATTCAAAAGGTTAGAAAATGGGCGGTGCCTGTGGCCCAGCGAGTAGGGGGCTGGCCCGATACACCGAAGGTGGTGGGTTCAAACCCAGCCTCGGTTGAACTGCAGAACGAAAAAATAGCCAGGTGTTGTGGCAAGCGCCTGTAGTCCCAGCTACTCAGGAGGCTAAGGTAAGAGAATCACCTAAGCCCAGGAGTTGGAGGCTGCTGTGAGCTGTGTGACACCACGGCACTTTACTGAGGGCGATAAAGTGAGATTCTGTCTCTACAAAAAAAAAAAAAGGTTGGAAAAACACAGGAAAGCAAACTTCAAGAAAACATAAGTGAAGTCAGAATACAAAGCAGAAACTAATCTTACAAAAAGCAAAGAAGATACAGAAACTAATGATACAAAAAGCAAGGAAGATACAGAAACTAATGATACAAAAAGCAAAGAAGATATTGGGAGAAAAACTAACAAAATAAAATAGCAAATCTGTACAGGTAGACCTCGAGACTAATAAAGAAAAGAAGAGTGAGAAAGAATAGGTCCAATGTTAAATTTTTTTTAAAAAAGGAATTCTTATAGATATTAGAACATATTTAAAATTTAGTAACATAAGATATATAAAGGAAAACTATGCAGATGGCAAGAAGATAATGGAGAGAAGATGTAAACTGTGGAATTCTTTTTTGATTTAGAAAAAATCTGACATTTAATGACAAAAAATACTTATGGCTTTAAATTAATATGTGAAAAGAAAACACAGATTTGATAATCACTAGCAGTAAAATAGAAAATGTAGTTTAAAGACCACCCATTTAAAATGGACACAAAAATAATAAGAGAAAAGCCCTAGGAATTAATATAACAAAAACTATACATTTATGGAGAAAATTTGCAAACTACTAAAGAACACAAAAGATGACCTAATGCAATGTGAAGATTTAATGTGACAGTAGTAGGGAAGAATCAACTCTGAGGTGGCAACTCCTCCAATATTAATCTATAAATTTGTTGCAGTTCAGCATTGTCAATGTAACTTACGCAGCTTCTTAAATTTGTATAAAGAGTAAAAGGGTCAATAAAAATTATTTAAATTTTTAAAAAGGTAATAATGACTATAATGAGTAACTTTCCATGTCAGAACTGACTGAACACTAGCAATTATTAAAATATTGGTGTTTGGCATGGAGGAGAAGAGCAAAAGCTGCTCCAGACAGCCAGGCTCTGAGTCTCAGACAAGCAGACTGTCTAGGGCTGCTTCATCCCTGTGGTCTTCTCCAGTGACCTGGGAGTGGGCCCTCAACCCCAGCCAAGATAGTTGCTCTGCAGTCTTGGCAGGGCCTGAGAGCAGCTCACCTGACCCAGCCCTGCCCAGACTACCTCTTCTACATACCTATGCTGTGGTTCAGAATAAGGACTCACTGGAAGTCCCAGGGCCCTGCAGACCACCTGGGGCCTTTGAGTGCCTCTCCTGACTAGAACTATCACAAGGCCCAAGAAAATAAGACTGCAGGTGGTTCTTTCTGATAAGCACAACCTAAGGGCAGGGAGGACAACTTGTACAACCCTTTACAGCATTTCATGACCCAATCATACAGGGTGTGGCTGATTCTTGCCACAAGCAACTGTCTCAGAGATTAAACCGGGCATCCCAATATAATTCATGCTGTTAGAAAGACCACAGGGCTGGAGAAAGAGAAAGGATTTCAAAGATTTCCATCTTCTCTCATCAAAGAGAAAAATGGAATCTGCCACACATATAGCTTACCAATGCCAAAGCTTACAAATAACTAGCAACTAGCAAATACGTTGGAGTTCTCTGTGTATTCTGGTTATTAAGCCTTTGTCGAAGGCATAACTTGCAAATATTCTCTCCCATTCTGAGGGCTGTCTGCTAGTGATACTTACTGTGTTCTTGGCAGTGCAGAAGCTTTTTAGTTTCATCAGATCGCAGTAGTGTATTTTTGATACTGCTTCCATTGCCTTGGGGGTCCTTCTCATGAAGTATTCGCCCAGGCCGATGCTTTCAAGAGTGTTCCCCACACTTTCTTCATCGATCCACAAATGGATTAATAAATTGTGGTACTTGTATACCACGGAATATTATGCAGCCTTAAAGAAAGATGGTGACTTTTCCTCTTTCATATTTACA
>CAUYRH010157172.1:0-32215 GCA_963574655.1 Perodicticus potto | reverse complement strand
TGTACACAATTATGATTTAATACAAATTAAAAAAAAAGTTGATTCTTTATTGATGAGCTGTGATACAAAACAGGTGGGGAGAAAATGTTTTGGTTACTGAATTTGGTGACTTCCATTTAAATGACGATTTCAATGCTTGTGATTGGTACTTTGAAATTGATATACCATTCACATTTGCTTGGTAAAATATGATTAAAAAATTGGGGTGGCGCCATCTATTCTAGAATGATTTCCTTTTCTCTTACTAGCTGGAGCCTGTTTGACTTACTAGTAAAGCAAACAAAGTGCTGAAATAAATATAAATCTTATCATTCAATTTCAGCTTCTGTGCCATATAAATCTATTTGATTTCCAATGTTAAGTACTTATAATATGACACCCATTTAAAAAATCAAGCATTTGTGAGCTCGTGTATTTCAGGTCTTCAGGTATGTCACACCTACTTGTGAGTTTACAGGCTCCATCCCTTTGCTTTGTTTAAAGTATGACAATTTTCCTCTTTTGGCCAGCAGAGGGCACACTTCACAACCCTGCCTGCCTTTGTCCAAAAAAAAAGGCATCGATGAATTAGAAAGCTTGGTTTTAAAAAAACAACAAACAGAAGCTTTTTAGTTTGATGAGATCCCAGTAATGTTAGTTTTGGTGTTGTTTCAAGGTAAAGTATCCAATGTACTCAGTACTATTATGAAACCAATATAAAATCACCCACACTTTCATATGAAAGATAAAACACAACTATAGCCCAGGATGAAGGAGGGGGGAGGTGGGGGTAAGAGAGGGGAAGGTGGATGGAGGGAGGGTAATCGGTGGGACCACACCTATGGTGCATTTTGCAAGGGTACATGCTAAATCTATTAAGTGTAGAGTATAAATGTCTTAACACAATAATTAAGTGAAATGGAGCCTATGTTTACCAGTTTGATGTAAGCATTCCAAATTGTATGTAAAATCAGCACATTGTACCCCATAAATGCATTAATGTATACAGCTATGATTTAATAAAACATAAAAAACACAAACAAGCGAAAAACACCAAAACCCCCTCCCTAAATGCCAAACTTTTAAATCCCTTGCACATGGTTTATAAAAACACACAGTTGCCAAAATGGAAGAGAATTTAGGGTATAGGCAATATTCTTACTATCAGGCTAGATTTGAAACTGTTGAAAGTTATCCAGGAGAAATTGAAAGTAGTTTTTATAAATTGAAAGAAAAAAAATACAGTAATTCTTGCTGTGAGTCTTTATAGTATTAAAAGAGGGAAAATAAGTTTATTTTGCTTAAAACAGCCTGATATGAAAATAATAAAATGCAAATTTTGATAAAAAGATGATTTGAGGGTAGATAGTCCAAGCCTTATTCATGTTGCATTTTTTTTTTTTTTTCCTGAGACATAATTTTTCACTGGCGGGTATGTGGCTTGAGATGTGGGTGGAGCCATTTACTATCTGTGCAACTTAGGGCAAAAACCTGTCCACACCTCCCTTTGCTTACTTGTAAAATCTGTGTGGTAACACCTGCCTGCTTCATGTGTGTGTCTTACTGGAAAGAAGGTGGGGGGACTGGGAGAGAACCTGCCTTCCAACAAGCTCTGTGACATTAGACTGGACATTGACCGTCTCTGGCCTTACTTTTCCTGCTCTCAGAGTCAATAGTTTGGACTAGAATCTCTAGATTATCTATAATGTGGATGGTATGTGGTCCCTGAAAGCACTTTCATGCTTACATTTGTGTTAAAATGTCTAGTAAACTCTAAAGTGCTATACGCATACAACTAAATGGTGAAGTATGCCTATCCTATACTTTAAATTATATTCCGTCTTAATATTCAGTACACATATCTGTATTCTGAAGTCTATATTTAAGATGATGTTGGAAAGAGGGAAAAAGAAAGGCAAAAGTGGAGACAAAATGAATAAAACTCCAACTTTCCCCCATTCATTCCTTTCTATTATATCTAAGGTATCTAACATGGGGTTTTCTATGTTAATATGTACACATGGTAAAGTGATTACTGCAGTCAAATACACATACCCATCGGTCACTTCACAGGGCCACCTTTCCCGGGTGGTGCTAAATACTAAATTGCCTACACACATTCCTAGTAAATTTCAGTGCCGCACAATGTCATTGACTGTGGTCCCCAAGCTGTAGACGAGGTCTCTGAGGCTTCGTGCACTCCGACTGCATTTCCTCACGTGGTCCACTCCCATCCCAGTAACCACCTTTCCTCTCTAAGTTTCCATGTATTTCACATTATTCATTCCCAGATTCTGTGAATAAATGGGATTATGTACTGTTTCTCTTTCTTCTTTCAGTGAGCATAATGCCCCTGGTTTCATTCGTGGGAGGGTCTTCTCATTTCTTTTAAGTCTAATAATACTTCACTGTGTCTCTGTACACATGTGTCACGATGTCTTTATCATCCGTCCATCGACCGATAATCATGTTGTTTCCGTATCTTGGCTGTTGTGCAAGTGCTGCCGTGAATACAGGAGTGCAGAGGTCTGTACGTGGTGCCCAGCTCCTTTCCTCTGGGTCTCAGCAAGAGGAGGGAACGCTGGGTCACAGGGTAATTCCAGTTTAGTGTTTTTGAGAACTCTTCAAAGGTAGGCATTATGACTGACCTTCAGAGAAAGTAAAAGTGTGCACGAGTGACACTTCTTCCCAAGCACCTCCTTGGGATATAAACTCAAGCAACCCTTGAGTTAGAGACTCGTGTTTAGGAATCCCTTCCCTTATTCATCAGTTCCCTGGCTGCCGGTGGCCTTGCTCACTATGCTTGTCTTAAAAGCCGTTTACACCTGTCACCTCCCCAGCAGACCGGAGACACCCATTTCTTCCCTTTCTACTCATGTCTGAGCAGACTAGATGCTTTTACAATACGGCTGTTGTCAGCTCAAGAATTTTCTCTCCCCTTAACATCTTTTTTTGCTTTCTTCCTCTTGTAGCTGTTGCCTAGTAATATCAGAAGCACTTTTGTACTTTCCTCTTCATTTCATTTAGGTGAGCTGAGAAGCAGCTCACCGTGGGCGAGAAGCAGGAGGGCAGTGCTGCTGAGCCCCTCGTAACACGGGTGGAGAAACCACGCTTGGGAGTGAAATAGATACCATGATCCATTGCTAAGAACCTCCAAAGGGCCTCAAAGTCTCCTTCAGAATTGGCATAAAAGTGTCCCATTTTTCTTTTTACTATCTTTAATCAACTGCGGCAGTTTTTAAGTATTTGTATCTAAGACGAAAATAATACTTTTTACTAATTTATTTTGGATTTCTGCTTAATTGATATCATGATGGTCTATTCCCTGCTGTCTACTTATAGTACAGTAGATAGTACCTTAGATAACTATAAATTCAATGTGTTTTTGTAGACAGACTTGTGCATTTGCAATGATGACATGTTTATTTTTCATCTATGCGGGGAAATGTAGAAATCAACTTTAGCCGGCAACATAGGGGCCATTTAGGAACTCACTATTCTTTTTGTATTTTGGCAAGATTGCAAATGAGGAATCTGCAAGTTTTTAACACACACAAGTCTGGTTCTGGTTCTATTGAAATCCAGTGAGTCACACGTAGAAACAGAATAGATTTAAATCATCTCGATATATTTATTGTGTGTTTACTGTGTACCAGGCATCGTTCTAGGTAATTGAGATATGTATGTGGAATAGGACAGATCAACGTCTTTGTTTGTACAGAGTCTAAATTCTAGTGGTGGACAAAGGAGAGGGAATGAACATAAATCAATTTAGAGCAGAGCAGACAGTTACAAGTGCAATGGCTACAAAAAAATAGAGGAGGGAAGGATTAGGAATGTCAGGCTGAGGTCAATGGGTTGTAATTTTAAATGGGGATTCAGTGCAAGTCTCCTGTAGAAGTTGAAAAAATTGAAGGCAAAGGAGGAAATCATGGGGGTGTGTATAGGATAAGAGCTCTGCGGTAGGAGCACGTTTGGTGGGTTGAGGAGCCGTGAAGGGACCCAGGTAGCTGGATGAACTGCGTGTACAGAAGGGCAGGGGCTCAGACGGGAGGGATGGAGTTTGTAGCTGGCTTCACAAGCCATTGCGGGAACTTTGGCTTTTAGTCTGAGTGAGGCCAAGCCACTTGAGGAGGACGGACTAGATCAATGACACGATCTCATTTACATTTTAAGGGACCCTTTGTGCTGCTACTTGAGGACAGACTGTAGGAGGATAAAGATAAGATCCGAGAGCCTGTGGGGGTCAGGGGGAGACTGAGAGGGTGGTGGGAGGGGAAAGCAGTCAACAGGTGCAGGGGAGCCATTGTCCTGATTGGCTGTGCGGTTGAATCGGAGTAAGAAGCGTAGAGAGAACATCGAAAGGGTGGAGGACACCGTGAAAAGTTAGTAGGGTTGGTGCTCCGCTGGAGCCTGGGGGTTTCAGCACCGTTCCAGTAAACTGAGGTACGAGAAGGAATGAGCTGGAAGGTGGAGGGTGCCCGGGGGTGGGATGCATGAAATTTGGATTTTAGAAGGTTTGCAGGTGTAACAGTGAAGAATCTGACTTGGAAGTGAGCAGCTAGGATCGGTGCAGGATATGATCATCGTGGGAGAGAGATTCAGACAGAGGCTAGGGGTGTTGGATGGACTACCCACATATGAGCCAAAAATTAAGAGAGAGGTTGTGTTTTCGAAAGTCATGGTAAACCAGGAGCTAAAATTGCCAAGCAGTGAGTGTCACTGACTCAGGTGTGTGGAAACAGCATCCATGGTGAGGGGTGGGGGTGACGCAATCTGATGAGATGAAATTCCAAGCCCAGAAATGTTATGGAGGAGAGAGGAAGGACGGTCAGGAAGCTGCTGGCCTTGCTCCTAGCTGGGCCGGGTTGCACAAAGGTTGTAAGAGGAAACCAAAACCTGAGAGCCGTGCATCGGAGGCGGGGTGCTCAGGGAGGAACCCGGACTTCTGTTAGAGAAAGAAGGTGAAGGTTACAAGAGGGCCACCTTCCCACTGTAAAGAGAAAATACAGACCGTTTTTTATGATTGAACCATGAGTACCTCCCAGAAAATTTTATTTTATTTTCAGGAATAAAATCTATGAGTATTTACTGAATACCTCAGTGTTCAGAGGACTGTATCCCAAGCTCTGTGCAGACGCAGTGAAACACAAGCCACTAAAAGACTCTATGGCAGCGACCTGCTTCTCAACTGGTCCCCAAGCCCTGAAGATTTTTCCCCTTGGCTGGACAAAGAAAACAAACAATGTGGTTCTACAGGAGAAAGAGGGGAAGGAGGGTTGGGGTCCCCCTCTCTGGGAGTAAAACCATCTGTGTCCTGTTCATATTATCCTAGGGTCTTTCTGAGACAAGGTCTCCCTATGTTGCCCAGGCTGACCTCCAAGTCCAGGGACCCTCTTTCCTCAGCCTCCTGAATGATCTTTGGATTCCAAGTATTATTTGTATTCCGATATTTCTTTTTTTTAATTTTTGGGGAATCATTGAGGGTATGATGAGCCAGGTTGTACTGCTTGTGTTTGCTGGGTGAGGTCCCTCTAATAATAATGTCCTGCCCCCAAGAGATGTGTCAGTATTAAAATATTTCTTTGTAACATCATCACTTAAGAGCAGCCATTATAGGTCTCATAGTTTCTTCTGATTTTGATCCATATGTTTATATGGTCTTTAATTAGCTATAATCACACTTTTTTTGTTTTACTTTACTTCTTACATATAATGTGAATCACTAGATACTGTGTTACCTAGTGAGTGAGAGGCCAGTGCAATACACTCCTTTGGGAGACGAGTGGGCAGAAAGAATTTTAGTAACGTGAGTAACTTTGTGGCTAGTTTGAGGCAGCAACAGAAATCTAAGGTCCTAGTGGTCAATGCATTTGTTAAGATGTGCTTGCATTTTGTAATTCCTATAGAATATTCCAAAATTACAGTGCTATCATCAATGGGCAGAGGGGACAGAGCGGCTGAGCACAATGATGCTTCTCCCGAGGACGCTGGTCCCGAGGGCGTTGGTCCTGAGGCTTTTTATCTACATAAATATTTTGTTATTTTTTAATGTTTTCTTTTAAAAAGGATGAGAGGAGACATGACAATGATTTCAATGAAAAAAAAAAACAAATGAACTGACTATCTGGTCAGATTTATTGTGGTGTGTCTCCCAAATTCATATCAATTTTTGCTTTGTAAGTATTTTCTTTATAAAGGTATGAACATTTCTGAGAATGCTGTGTCAGCCGATATGGGGGGAATGCATAATAACTGAGGTGCTGCTCTTCCCTCTACCATGGAGGTTTGGGATGGGCTTTATCCATCATTTTCTTTTTTTTTTTTTTTTTACCTTTTTTTAAAAATTTTTTTAATTTTTATTTTTTTATTGAATCATAGCTGTGTACAATAATTCAATCATGGGGTACAGTGTGCAGGCTACACATACAATCGGAGATATTTTCATCAACCTGATTGACATACCATTCATGAGATTTTCTCATTTACTAAGTGAAAACATTTTTGATCTGTGTTTAAAAGTTTTCTCCTGACCCTTCAAATATGCATCACAAGTGTGATCTCGCCCTTAATCCTCTCTCCCCTCACCCTCTCCCTCCCCCTCCCTCCCTCTCCCCTGTCCCCCTCTTCTTGTGCAATAAATGGGTTGTAGCCTTCACCTGAAAGATATAAATTTGCTTCATATTAGGGATGTATACATTGGATACTTTTTCTTCCATTCTGGAGATACTTTGCTAAGGAGAATATGTTCCAGCTCCATCCATGTCAATATGAAAGAGGAAAAGTCACCATCCTTCTTTAAGGCTGCATAATATTCCATGGTATACATGTACCACAGTTTATTAATCCATTCGTGTATTGATAGGCTCTTGGGCTTCTTCCATGACTTAGCAATAATGAATTGGGCTGCAATAAACAATCTTATCCATCATTTCTGATAAATGTTATTCAGCCTCTCTGTGCCCCTGTGGCAAGAGGAGCTAGATCCTTAGTAGACAGTAGTGATTGCGAACGTTTTCCTTACATCTCCCGTTGTGCCAGGCATTGTGCTGAGGGCTGACAGGCATTATCTCATTTAACCTTAATAATGTGGGTCTGTAATACCAGTGTCAGCCTCATCACAGGGATGAGGAAAGAGGCTGGGAGGTAAGTACTTGCTTGGGAGTTTCACGTGGTATTCTACATAAATTTTATTGATAAGCACAGAGCTGGGCACGTGACAGGCTTTCTGTCACCAGCTGAATACCTGAGTCACTGGTAGTAGTGAACAGACTTCGCTTTTAGAGATGCATGTCCATAATTCCTCTCCACACGTCACCCACTCACGTGATTCCATGCAAGGTTTTTGAGCCCTCTGTCCTTTAGTTTTCTTGTCTAGCAAATGCAGATGCTAATAGATGATAAATCTTCTTAGTGGGATTCTTGTGAGGTTAAATTTGGGTACTATGAAGTGAAAGTCACTGTTTGTGACAAAGTCAGCTAATTGCATTTGTGTGCTGAGACTATCGCATAAGTTGTGGAGTCTTGAGGCCACTTTTGAAAGGGTGGGCTTGCTTTGGTTGAGTAGTGCTTTGAATCTGTCATTCAGTTGAGTCAGAGGGGAAAAAACACTGGAGAATAAAAGATGTCATATTAAGATCCTCTTATAGCCAGGATATTTTTCAGTCTTAAATCAGGAAAATAAGAAGTGAGGAGGGCTGATGTGAGGCCAGCCTGTGTCCCCAGCTGAGTAAACGTGCACTTCCTTGGCACATTGCTGGGGCTGTAGTATTGCCGCAGCTGAGATTAGCACTTGACTACTTCAACTAGAAGAGAATCCTGGGGATAGGAGAGGCTGCCTGCAGTATGGAGGGCGAGTCTTGTGTTGTCTCAGTGAGATAACCCTCAGTGTGGTGGGATTAGAAAATGCCACTTGTGCCTTCCTGCTGTGGGCAGAATTAGCTGCTGAGGACGGATGTCTTTTCCCAGCTCCTCCCTGTTTTCTTAGATTATATTCTCCAGGTGCTGCTTCTATTTTTGGTTTTATTCTAAAACCAAGCTACCACCCGTACAGTGCAATAGGTGGTGGTCCTGGCAGTGGTTAAGAGTACAAAGGCAGACTGCCTTGAACGTGGCCTTCCAGCTGTGAGCCCTTGGCCGTGATATTAGCTTCATGGTGCCGCAGTTTCCCTATTTGGAAAATGGGAGGCAGAATAGTGTACAGCTGTGAGGATTAAGTGTCTTTATATGTGTAAAACATTTTGAACAGTTTTTATCATCTGGTAAGTAAAGTAATTAAAGGCATCGGCTGTTAATGTCTGAAACACTGTTTAAAGAGGGAAGCAGTACCTCCTTATGACGGTATCTACAATACAAACCATGCCTACGATAAAAGATATTATTTGCTTTGTTATATCTAGATTCAATATTTATGAAACACTTTTTTTAAGATGTGGGTAAGGGGAGAAGATAACAAATGAAAAATTCTTTTTTTTTTTTTTTTGCAGTTTTTGGCCGGGGCTAGGTTTGAACCTGCCACCTGACATCTCATAAATCCAATTGGAACTTGGTATTTTCCCCAATACTGATGCCCTGAATGACAGGACCCGGCAATTGCACTTTGAAGGAAAAGGTCCACTCTATTTTCACTTGTTCTGACTTATTCCTTAAATCCCTTCTAGAAATTTGTTCATTAAATTCATTTAATTTTTTAAATCTTTTAGAACAGCGTGTCTAGGACTTTGTCTTCCCTCTGGACTATATAATTTACATCTAACCTGTGCTATCCTGTAGATCAGGACTGCTCTTCTTTATAAATAGTATGAACACTGTGTAACTTCCCACAATAGTTTTATACATTCTCATTTAAAAGTGCATTTGAAATTATCTGTGCTCAAATGTGAGCAACATTTTGTCAAAAAATGTTCATTTTTGAGAAAACAGTGCTTACTGAGAACCAGGGTGCCCCCTCTCCTTTCCCATGTAGGCCATCGGGACGGCCTCCCACTGCCCTCACTGCTCTGCCCTGACCACCAGCTCATTGTGAACCGCAGGCCTTTGCCTGCCACTTGTTCCCTTTACCTGAGAATTTTCCCCAGATATTCTTGTGAATCTCTTCATGCAGATCTTTGCTCAAATGCTTTTCCAGAGACTCCTTCTTTGAACACAACCTCTCCTGTCACTTCCCACTTCACTCTGTTTTGTTTTTATCATAGCACGTATCATCACCCCCTGTATCATCTATTGACTTGGTTATTGTTTGCTTCTCCCCCTGGAACGTAACCTCCAGAGAGTGTGGGTTTTCTTGTGTCTACCACTGTTATTTCCAGAACCTACAAGAGAGGCTGGCTTATGGGAGGCAATCAGTGTGCAGTGAAGGAATCAATGAAGTGCTGAGTGAGTCCGCTTGACAAGGTGTCTCCTTCAGCAGGATTCATGAGTGTCTTATCTGATGTATGCTCTATTTTAAATTCATAATATTTGGTTTCTTTTGTAAGATGATAAGAATAGAGATGGTGGGGGTTGTGTAAGACATGGCATCTTCTCTCTCCTAGCAGAGCTTGAGACAAGGGCTTTCACATAAGTACTTTATTCTGGGAGCTGATCACAGCGTATAGGGGTGGAGCACACAGAGAAGAGGGAGAGAGGAGGAGTAAATGCCTGTTCAAAGTGCATTTTTTAGCTGTTGACACCTGTAGACAACTGTGACTCAATCCTGCTGGGAAAACTTGGACAATCAGTGCGTGATTCACCTGAGAACTGTGCAACTGAGACACAGAGGCTGGGGCATTGATGCATTAGGCCTAGACCTGAGACTCAGAGGGTGGGACATTGATGCATTAGCTCCCACACCCGAGACACAGAGGGTGGGGCCTTGATGTGTTAGCTCCCACACCTGAGATACAGAGGCTGGGGCATTGATGTGTTAGCTCCCAGACCTGAGACTCAGAGGGTGGGGCATTGATGCATTAACTCCCACACCTGAAATTCGAGGGTGGAGCATTGATGTGTTAGCTCCGACACCCAAGATACAGAGGCTGGGGCATTGATGTGTTAGCTCCTAGACCTGAGACTCAGAGGGTGGGGCATTGATGCATTAGGTCCCACACCTGAGACTCAGAGGGTGGAGCATTGATGCATTAGCTCCCACACCTGAGACTCAGAGGCTGGGGCATTGATGCATTAGCTCCCACACCCGAGATACAGAGGGTGGGGAATTGAATTAGCTTCCAGACCTGAGACTCAGAGGGTGGGACATTGATGCATTAGCTCCTGTTGTACCCATTGCGGCCTATAACAAAAACTCGGACCCCACTTCGGGTATAAATCACATCATGTTTTATTACACCTGCGCAGGGGACCACCACTTCAAGAAGTAGGCAGCCCCAAAGTGAAGAGCAGGCTGATTTTTATACTCTTTTTGTGCTGCGTGGCAAGCAAGTAAGCAAGTACAGAAGCAGAAAGTGGCGGTTAGCTCCGGGTGGGATTACAGTGTGGCAATTGGCTCAAGGAGGAATTACAATTTGGGATTATACTTGAGTAAGTTTCCACCATTGTTTAGCCATAGCTAGGGGGTTTTTGGGAACTCAGAGAACTTCCTTGTTCTGTTCTGAGACCTGTTCCTGGAATTTTCCCTGGGGGGTGGGTGGGGTGGAAATGTGCCGGGACTCAGGCTGAGACAGACTGGGGTCTTTTTGGAGTCTATTGGTTTCTCACACTCCCACACCCAAGATACAGAGGGTGAAGCATTGATGCATAAGCTCCCACATGCTGCCCTGCTTGTTAGCCCCACCCACTCGAGGTTTGCACTCTCTCTGGAATGGCCAGCAGCTCTGTGCTGTTGCACTTGGCTGCAGTGTGAGCTCTTGTAGGAATCTGAGGGGAGGTGATGCCTGAACACAGCTTGCAGCTGAAACACCAGCTGGAATTGAAAGGGGTGGGAGGATGGGAGATGGGTTGTGGCAAGAGGCTTCTGACACATCAATCCCACCTTTTCTCCTCGTACTCATCTTTATCTTGATTAAATTGGTTCTTCAAATTCTTTATGGGCAAGGTTTAGGCAGTTTTCTATTATCTGCAATACTTTGCATGCTACATAGCAGGTGTTGAATAAATGCTTCTTGACTATTTAGCTGCCTTATTAGCATTATCCCATATTCACTTACCTTCCATAGCACCCTAGAAAACAAATAAATTATGGGCTTAGGCTGTGTGAGAAAGTGGAGACAGACGATTGTGACTGAAGAGCAGCGAGCAAAGGTGACAGGAGGACAATGTGACTGAGGCTGGTCAGAGCATGGAGGTCATGGAAAGCTCTGGAGATTGGTAGAAGCAAGTTGGATTTTCTTCTCTGTCTGTGCTTATGAGAAGCCTCAGAGGGATGACATGGAGAGTGAATGATTTGTTCTTTTCTTTCTTTCTTTTTTTTTTTTAGAGACAGAGCCTCACTTTGTCACCCTCTTAATAGGATTGCTCTTGGTGAGCAGCTGCTGGAAGGAATGTAAGGCAGGGGAACAGTTAGGAGACAGTTGCAGTGGACCAGGCTGGCAAAGATGGGGGTGTGGATGGGCTGGTGTCCATGGAAATGCAGAGAGGTGAACATATTCAAGATATATTTATAGCATACTAACCTTAGGCACAAGCCCTAGACTAACATTTAGAGTCCATATAGCCAGAGGAGGAACCAGAAAGAGGGGCTCACAAAATATCCAGACAAGGAGGAAGAAAGTTGGGAAGATAAAGTTATGGAAGGCAGAAAGGATGGAGTAGATAATGTGTAAAATGCTACTAGGATGTACAAGGAGAAAAAACCCAAAAACAAATCAGAAAGGAGGAGTTCATTAAAAATGGCAAGATGATGGTCTTTGGTGACTTTGGCCAGAAAACTTTTGATGGAGGAATGAGGAGAAATATGATTAGACTGGACCGAAAGAAGAATGGTGTGAAAAAAGGGAGGTGGTTCATATAGAAACTCTTTCAAGAGTTTAGCTAAGAGGGAGCATAGAGGAAGAACTGGGGGGATAAGTTAGGTAAGGTCCCCCCCCCGACTCCGCCAGGTGGGGTGTTTTGGAGAGTGTCTGAATGTTGTTGAGAATAACTCAGGAGATGGTGAGACTGAATTTTTGGAAGAGAGGTTGCGAGAGAAGTCTTGAAGAGGTAGGAGGTGGGGTGACGCAGAAGGGGCTGGAGACGCTGGTTCTCAGTGAGACAGTGACAGTTCTGCACAGTGAATGGAGGACAGTGGGTGGGCATGAAAGGCAGTTCTGTCTGTCTGAGGCTGTGACGGTGACCCAGTTACACCTTGGTGGGTTCCTTCTCCACAGTGGAGCTCTCTGGATTTGGGAGGATGATGAGAATGTTGACGTTAAGGTGAGGGATGTGGAGGATGCCCTGGGCAGGAGCACGCAGGACAGAGAATGCTGTGTGCGTGTAGCATCTCACCCACTCACGTGCAGACGGGCAGGAGTGCTCGTTACAAGTTGTGGGCTCTCAGTTTGTGGGGGTCTGGCGGTGAGAGGTTCCCAGTGTTGGACCGAGAAGTCCAGACTCATTCTGCAGGTAGGAGAGAGCTGAGAAGGGTTGTAGGGGCTGGAGAGCGCTGAGAGGAAAATGATGTTTAAGGAGCCCGAGTCTTCCATCCGCCATCAGTGTAGATTGGAGGGGGACGGGATGGAAGGATTCGAGGGGCAAATAAACGTCCTGCTCTCATACAGGTTCATCTCTGCATTAGAAAATTACTTAAGATTTATTTCGGTATCTGGTCCTAGCAGTAATCATTCGTGAAGTGTCCTCGATTTACAAATGGGAAACTGAGGGATTAGCATAGAAAGGAAAATCCTGACCTGTGAGCCTTTTGTTAGTCTGAGAAAACGGGCATCTACTCTGATGTTCCCATGCCCAGTGACGGGAATTACTGAAGGGAAACAATAAGGTTCGTAGCTCTTGACACCCGGACACTGTGTTCTTTACATATTTGGTATCTTTTGGTTAATACGTCAGTTAGCCTTCATTAGAGACAGTCTCCATGACCAATATATGTGGCAGAAAGACATTTTAATGTGATAGGTACTAAAAAAAAAAAATCCCTGAATTTTGTGTGTTGTGCAGATAAGACCAACAGGTGCATGTACATTAGAAAACTGTAAGAAAGTATTTATGCTGCAGGTTGCTTAGCACCTCACACACTTTAATGGAGATGTTGGTGATTTATATGGATGAGTGGGATGTCAAAAGGGAAATTAATAAGAGAAGTATTGATTTGTAGGAGACATCTGAGATTTACAGTCAGGAGGAGTGTTCTGCAGACATGGTAAGAACCAGCTCGGTTCAGGGACTGGCCGTGAGTGTGGCATGTCGGGTGAGCAGAGAGGACAGGTGCACAGACTTTGGTGGAAACCCCAGAGCCACCACTTTCAGCTGTGTGATCTCGGATGTGAAATAGACTCTCCCTGGAATTCGTCTTCCTCATCTACATTGTGGGGATGATAATGTCTGTCTTCAGAGTTTTCATGCAGGTTTGACTCAAGGGAGGCATTGGGCCCACTGTCAGGTGTGCAGGGGCTGGTACTCACAGCACACTGCAGACAGACCCGTCCATTCTGTCCCCTCCTCCCAGGAATATGTGAATATGCCATGCACCGTCCTTGGTTCAGGAGATACAGAATTCATATGGGAAAACCCAAGCTTCCATTCTCAGGGAACTCACATTCTTTTGTTTTTGAGGCAAAGTCTCACTCTGTCACCTGGGTAGAGTGCCGTGGCATCATCATAGCTCACAGCAACCTCAAACTCTCGGGTTTTAGCAATCCTCTGGCTTCAGCCTCCTGAGTAGCGGGGACTACAGGGATGTACCACCACACCCAAGTAATTTTTCTATTTTTAGTAGAGACGGGGTCTTGCTGTTGCTCAGTCTGGAGATGGAACTCATATTCTTACAGAGAGATGTATGTTGGGAAAGAAGGAAGTGTGATGTAGCTGGCACAGAAAAAGGAGTCTGGGAGGTAGTCAGGCGCCATGGTTAGAAGAGAGAGGCCAGATCAGGTGGGGTCTGGGGTGAAGATGCTGAGTTTGACTCAGAGTGAAATGGGAAACCTAATGCGTTGAGGGGAGCAGTGACATGGTTGACTTAGACTTACATTACAGGCTTACTGTGGCTGCCATGTGGGAACCGACAGTAGGGAGACCAGGCGGAGGCATGGATGGTCTTGCAAGAAAGAAATCCAGGTGGGAGGCAAAGAGGTCTTCGGGTTGTGGTAGGAACTGTGAGAACAGGTGAGGTGGGTGTATTTTCAACAAGGAGCTGATGTGATAGGCTTTGCTGCCTGATTGAACTTAGATTGTGAGAGGAATAGGGGAGCCAGGCAAGATCCTTCTGAAAGGAGTTTTCATTTGTTGAAATTAGGGAGACTGTAATAGTAACATATGGGAGGAATAAGCAAGATTTCTGGCTCGGTGCCTGTGGCTCAACAGGCTAAGGCACCAGCCACGTACACCTGAGCTGGCGGGTTCGAATCCAGCCCCCGGGGCCCACCAAACAACAATGACGGCTGTACCAAAAAATGGCCGGGTGTTGTGGTGGGTGCCTGTAGTCCCAGCTACTTGGGAGGCAGAGGCAAGAGACTCGCTTGAGCCAAGGTATTGGAGGTTGCTGTGAGCTGTGATGCCACAGTACTCTATCCAGGGTGACAGCTTGAGGCTTTGTCTCAAAAAAAAAAAAAAAATTTCTGCAGGACATATTGGTTTTGAGATTTTTTGGGGGGAGCCTCCAAACAGAACCAGACAATGAAGGATGGATGTGTGTCTGGATTTCAGGAGATGGGAGCAACATGAGAGTATAAAGTAGAGGGAAATTTTCCCTGAGATAATTTTTAAAGCCACATGACTGAATGAGATGAGCTAGGGAGGTGGGAGGTGGGGGAAGAAGGGATGGTGGGTGGGGGAGAGAGAGAGGTGTGAGGGTTGAGTCCAGCTACACCAATGCTTAGAGGTCGGTAAGATAAGAAGGAGCCTGCAGAGAAGACTGTCAGGTGACGTGGGCCGGGAATGGACAGCAGTGTTCTAGGGACCAAAATGAAGGGAGTGTTTCAAAAGCCGGACACGCTCAGTAATGTCCTGAGAAGCAACAGCTGGTTTTGGCAATGTTACAATCACTGGTAACCCAGACAGGAACTGTTCTAGGGAGACTGAAACAGGAGATTCAGAGACAGAAAACTCTTCTTCACGAGTTTTGCTGTTTAAAGGGAGCAAAGAAATGAAATAGGGAGGATCAAAAGAAATTATTTTTAAACAGTGCAAATGTAGGGCGGCACCTGTGGTTCAGTGAGTAGGGCGATGGCCCCATATACCGAGGGTGGCAGGTTCAAACCCGGCCCTGGCCAAGCTGCAAAACAGAAAAATAGCCGGGCGTTGTGGCGGGCGCCTGTAGTCCCAACTACTCGGGAGGCTGAGGCAAGAGAATCGTCTAAGCCCAGGAGCTGGAGGTTGCTGTGAGCTGTGACACCACGGCACTCTACCGAGGGCGATAAAGTGAGACTCGGTCTCTACAAAAAAAGAAGTCGTAGATGGATACAAAGAGAATGTATACAGAGGCACAAGCTAGCACAGTATCTGGCACATGGGAAATGCTCAATAAACATTCAAGAAACTAATAAAAGGGCCCAAGGATCAATTAAAAAAAAAGAGTGCAAATGTAGTATGCATTTATGTTAATGGAAAAGAGCCAATAGTAGGAGAAATTTGCTTAATTGAAAGGTAGAATACATGTTACAAGGTGTGAGAAATGTTTGGATTATGGATGATCATATAGGGCTTTAAAATCAGTGGTTGACTTTAGACTATCTATGGTGGACAACAAGAAGCCTTTGGAGAGTTTTGAATAGAGCATGACATTAAAGCTTACATACATGTATAGATGCTTACAGTAAAATTTGCTGAACTGATTAATGATTTAATGATGTTTGAGCATCATTATCTCAAATGCCTTTAAATATCGTAGAAAATTCTCTGTATCATAAATAGCTCATTTTAGGTAGACTTGGATTGCGCTATATAACATTTACTTTCCAGATGTTAGCTTATTTAATCCTCCCATTAATTCCAGAAAGTAGTACTATAATTGCCCACATTTTATAGGTTAGGAAACTGAGGCACAGAGATTTAGCAACTTTTGCTAGGTAACAGCTGTGAGTGGTTGAGCCAGGAATTGAAGTCAGACAATATGTTTCCAGAATAAAGCATAGAGCATCTTGTTGTATTGTCTCTCTTAGTTTATTGTGTTCTAAATTTCTAATTACTTTTGTACCCATGTCCCACCATGTGGGAATTCATAAAAAGTTCCTATTTTCCACACCTAAATATTCTGCCTCTCCATTTCTATTAATTCTACAAATTGTATTTCATTTGCTGTAGCTCTCATATATCATAATGCATCCGTCATTATATATAATTACACACCAGGTGCACACAGATTCTGTTCCATTCATACAGCTGACTCCCCTCTACGTGGTGGTCAGATGCAGACTCAAGCAGTTGGAAAGGCTTCGACAATAGTTACTTCATAATTGCTTTATTGTCTCCTGACCACTACCACATAAGTAATTACATTTAATTTTCACAACAACCCTGTGTATTAGTCAGAACAGATAGAAATACTGTCATTTAAACAAATAAAGAATCAGAGATTGATGAGAATTGGCACGGTGCTTAGCTCAGAGCAGACAATTAGTAAATAGTTGAATAAAAGAACAAATGGATAAATCGTTTGTAGTCACAGCCACAGAATTTGGAAGAGCAGAACAGTAGTAGAAAGCTGAGACTCCTCACTGCTAAGCCAGGCTTTTTTCTCATTATACTGCAGCTGGTTTGAATTTTTGATCCTTACTTTTAAAATACAACCTATTGACTCCCAGGTATTGGCAGTTACAATAGAGTGGTGAGATGGAATTCTTTACTGGCCCTGCTCACATTCCGAGCTGTTTTCTGATTGGAGAGTTGGAGTGATGCCACAGGTAGTAGACATTTCTTTGGGTCAATATTCAATTAGTGTCCCAGCCAATTGTTAACAGAGACTGAGTTGCAGGGAGTGCTGTTTTGGAGGTGAGATGGACAAAGAAAGATGGTTCTCAATTACTGAATTCATTAAAATGCTGGGGGAGATTATTTACACGGTTAAGGGGCATTGGTTGTTCTGACTTGGGCAGGCTCCCGTCTTGGGTAACTGGTGTCTTTTCCTCTGCACACCCCTCTTTCCATTTTTTAAAAAAAATTTTCTTTTTTATTAAATCATAGCTGTGTGCAATCATGGGGTACAAGGTGCTGGTTTCTTATACAATCTGAAATATTTTCATCAAACTGGTTAACATAGCCTTCATGGCATTTTCTTAGTTATTGCGTTCAGACATTTATAGTCTGCATTTAGTAAGTTTCCCTGTACCCTTGAGGACAATGGCCTTTCTGACATCCTATTTGGGGGCACTTTTATACTTTGCTTCAAATGATTCGATGCCTACCAGATGCACCTTTGAACTCTGTCAATTCTGGGGGTGGGTAAGGAAGTTCCAGCTCTGGCATCCACCCCCCGAAACAGGCTGTGAGCCGGCCCTGGCTTCTCCGCTTTGAGAAGGAGGGCCGTGAACAGCCTTCCCAGCGAGGAAGGTGATGCAAAGGGGTAGGGTGGTGCTGAGGGGTTTGCTAAAGAGTTAGCGACTTGGGAGCACGTCCTTTGTATTCTGTCATACCGGAGTGATTTCACAGCCGAGGAACTGTTGGAAGGGGGTGAGCGTTCAAAATGCTCTGTCGGGGAAAAGGTAAGGGGAAGGGCCAGCTTTTCACCGTATCTTCGGCAGGAGTCCTTTCTCGGGTGAGGAGGGGTAACAGCTCCTTTTATATGAGGTAGCTGTCATCACTGTCCTCCTCTGCGGATCACCGGGCCTCTCACACACCTTAATGAGCGAACATGTGAGACCCCGTTTCAGGGTTCTCAGCTGCTGCGCAAAGCTGGTGAGCACAGCCCATAGGCTCCATTGCCGCAGGCTTTATGGTGGGGAGCATGAAGGCACAGTGATCCTTACATTTATCATCTTAGAGCATATGATAATACAGCACACTATTAACTATCTCCCTCAAATTTCTTTTCTGATCAAAGGTACTTATATCATGCTCTATGCAAGAGGCATCTGAGCAGCTGAAAATATCTTCATTTGGGGGAACAAAATTAAGCCTACTCACAGGCACCCCTGCAGTCTTTCTGGGGTTGCTTCTTTTGAAATAAGGATGAAATTGTATTTCTGAGTGTCAAAAAAAATGTGTATTTCTCTTGTTTGACATCAATTAAAAACTCAGAATCCATATTAGGCAGCACTCAGCAGAGAGCCCACGCTTGCATAGGCAGCCTCCTGCCAAGGAGCGTTTGCGACGACGGTATTTTGAAAGACAGTTCAGTACAAGAGACACCACTCTGTTGTTGGGCCAAGTTACATCAGCAGAATACAACATGTCTTAGCTGAAACCGTAGTTCCGGTAGGATTTATTTGTGGAATGATAATTTAATGATAGGTCCTTAGCTTTGATCAGAACTCAAGAAACAGCTATTTGAAGAATATTTCTTAAGCAAAATTGCAGCACACAAATGGGTGTTTTCAATAAACAGCTGTTGAATAAATGAATGAATTAAGACACTGTGCATTTTGGTTCTTAAGGTCTTCTGTAGGAAGTATTCTTTAAACCTCCTCCAATGGTTTACTACCAGGGGAGTTTGTCTTTTCATATGAATTCACATGCTACTTTTGATTTCGTCACTTCTTCAATGCTCTGATCTTCAGCTAAGTTGGTTTAAGAATCTTCTTCTTCTTCTTCTTATTATTTTGCCGTTTTTGGCCAGGGCTGGGTTTGAACCTGCCACCTCCAGCATATGGAGCCAGTGCCTTACTCCTTTGAGCCACAGGGGCCACCCGAAAATCTTATTATTTTTGATTTTTTTTTTTAAATTTCAAAATACTAATGTTTTCATTACACAGATACCTTGCATAATGTGTAAGTCAGGGATTTTGGTGAACCCTAGAGGTTGTAAACATTTTAGTAAACAGCTGTTTGAATAAATGGATGAATTGAAGATACCGTGCGCTTTGCTTCTTAAGGCCTTCTGCAGGAAGAATTATTTGAAGCCCCCCCAGTGGTCTCTGTGCTTCTTTATCTCTGCATCCACGCCAGCTTCTATTGTTTTTTTGACTTTTTAGTAAAGGCCGTTCTAACAGGGGAAAGGTGGAATCTCCTGGCGGTTTTCATTTGCATCTCCCTGATAGTTAGTGATGTGGAGGATTTTTTCATATGTTTCTTAACAATTTGTCTATCTTCTTTTGAAAACCTTCAGTTCATGTCTTTCTGTCCACTTTTTAATGAGGTTGTTTATCTTTTCAAAGAACTAACTTCTTCTTTTCTCCATCCTTTCTGTTATTTATCTCCTTCACATTTTGTTTAGTTCTGCTCTGAGCTTCGTTATTTCCGTTCCTTTGCTGCCTTTGGGGTGGGTTTTCTCTTCTTCTCCCAGGCGCCTGAGGTGTGATGTTAGGTTGTTAATTTGGGTTCTCCGTGTCTGTCTCTCGCAGGCGTTTCGCTCTGTGAACTTTCCCAGGAGTGTCACCACCCTGGATCTCACGGCTTGTGACAGCTGTGTCCCCCCCCTTTGTCGTTCAGCCTGAGGAATATCTTGATTTCTGTCTTAATGTCATCACTGGTCCAAGGATTGTGCAGCAGCAGGTGGTTTAATTGCCACGATTTTGTGCAGATTTGAGTGTTTCCATTGGCATTGATTATGGTCTGAGAAGAGACACGGTCTGATTTCAGGTTTTTTGCATTTTCTGAGGCTGGTTTTGTGCCCTAAGTCATGGCCAGTGTAGGAGCTCACCCCGCATGCTGATGTGCAGAGGGCATCTGCACTAGTGCAGGGCAGGGTGTTCTGTCAAAGTCCCTTAGGTGCATTTGTTCTGGGGTCCTATCTCAATCCAGTTATTATTTTCTGCGTCGATGCCCCTGTCCCCCTTTGCTGGGAATTCTCCTCTTAGTGAGGAGACAGAGAGGTCCCTGTTTGAGCCTCAGTGGCCCGCTCTGAGTGCACGTGGCACTGGGAGGCTCCCGCAGTAAGAGCCTCTACTGCACCTGTTCTGAGCTCTGTCCCCTGCGATTGTCACAGTCTACACCTGTGCTGGATGGTCCTCTGGAGAGTGGTGGGTTATTCCTCAGGCTGCGCGGGAAGCTCAGGTTGGGGGTGGGTAAGACCCTCTCCAGTGGGGCTGGCATTGCAGGAGGTCACTCTGCCCAGGTGTCCCTGAGAGGTGACCATGGCAGCAGGTGAGACTAGGTGTCCTGCTCAAACCAGGTCCAGGTGCTGTGGTAGCTCCAGACCAATAGGTCCCCTGTGGAGTACTGGACCAGGGGAACGGTGCCTGCCAGGTCACAATGGGGGCAGGGTTGCCGGGTGGTAGCACTGGAGCTTCACAGGCTGGCTGTGGGGCGCAAGGGCAGCTGGTGCTGGTGGTGGCAGTGCTGGAGCCCTGGGGGTGGAGCTGCAGGCCAAGAGCAGTGGGAAATTGGCGAACCGGGACTGCAGGGCCCAAGGACAGCTGTGGCTGCTGCATGGGTGGGGTCACAGGTCGTTTAGGGCTGTGAGTAGGGCCTCTGGGCAGCTGACAAGCTCCCCTGCCCCGGTCCCCAAGAGGCAGTGGCATCTCCAGTGTGTTCTGTCCAGATTCCCCATGGTGGGAGGGGGGCTCACTTCCAGTCACAGGGCACGCAGGGCTCTGCTCAGCCTGATGCTCAGCCCGGCTCCCTCCCTGGCTGGCTGGTGATGGGGAGGCGGCTGGAGCAAAGGCCGGAGCCCCTTGTAGTCCTGGCACTGTGGACCCGAGAGCCCACGGTAGTGTCCGTGGCAGCAACCCAGGGGGGAAGCTCGCAGGACCCTGCCGAGCCTGTCCAGGTGGAGCCCTGATCAGTCCAGGAGGCTGAGCGAGGTGGGGCCTCCTGACCGTCGTTCCTGCTTGGGGAGCAGAGCCCCAGGGTTCTCTCCTCCTGTCCTTCTCCCCTCGTAGATGCCTCCCCCGGGGACCTTCTGGTCTTGCAAAGTGGACCAGTCACCTTCTCCTTCATTCTGAACGTCTCCCATCGCTTCCTGGTAATTCACGAGGCTCTTCCCAGGAAGGGGCATCCACGGGCGGGCACCCCCTGCCGCTTTCTATCCTCTTGAGAGCAGCGGGCAGGGCTGCTGCTTCTAGGCCGCCATCTTACCCCTCCCCTCCTGTATATCAAATATTCTGTAGATTCTAAATATTTTATTGGGCAGGTATTTGGCCTGTTTCACCATCTACCACTGTAAATTTTCTGAGTCCTATTAGAGATTGAAGACAGTATATATTATACAGGAGAAGGAAACCACCAGTGAAATAAAATTCCCTAAACAGCTTCCTCATGAGAAGGGACCCTGTCACTGAGCCCTGTGGAGCAGGGAGCTGAGTTCAGCCTTGAGCCGTGATGACATCCCGGTGACACCCCCTCGATGTGTGCTCTGCCAGAGCAGCCCCCTCCTGCCGTAATCCACCATATCCCACAGAAGCACCCATTTGTCTTCCGTGGAAGAACATTGATTGAACACGGATTCATTGTTTTGATAATTTATAGTATTTATCTTATGATTTAAGCCTTTGGGGAATTTATTGATTTTAATGTGCCTCAGCAAACATTTGCTGAAAGCCTCAATTTAAGAACAACAGATTTTTCTCTTGAGCTTTTGAGTACACACTGTCCGGGAGGCATCGCTGTGTCCCTTCGTTTCCTTCCACAAAAGAGACTCTTTGTAAGATGTCACATTATTATTTTATTTACCAATTCTGCTAATTGGCTTTAGGTGGAGAAGCAGCCTGAATAATTTAAGGGCTGTTAGATGAGCCTGTTGGGCTCTCGTGTGCGCTCGGAGGTGAACCCTTGTTCAGGCAGAGCGCAGACTTCCTCGGGCTCTTGGCAGGCCAGCAGCTGGCAGGGGGTAAGAATGCCTGGTAGTTCGGAACAGAGGCGATCTTCATTTTGAACACGGCCAAACGCAACTGTGCACGGTACTCCAGGCCCGGGAGAGGTGTGTCCGCACGTTTGCCCAGAGACCAGTTCACAGAACCATTAATTCTGGTCCATTCTGGACCTCAGTGGATCACTGGCTTGAACAGCAGGCAGAGACATCTGGGTCCTGCACCCATTCTAATGGAGACTGGCTATACTTTTGCTCACCGTTTATTGCCTTTAAAAAATTCAGCTACTTGTAAAGAGGATACCGCAAGGAAACATGTCATGACATGTGAGTTACGGAGCCCACTGCCCTGACAAGAAGCTTAAGACCTCACTGCAAGCTTGTTTTCTTGAATTTTGAAAAGAAAACAAACACATTTTCTCTCCCCACTTGTGAAATGGGGGTGCTTAAAATAATAGCAAAATTTTGATTTTAATAACTATATTGGGAGAGGGAATTCAGCTACATAAGATGAAAGGCAATAACATTTATGTTCTAGTTTAAATAATTTCCTAAGGATGTGGGCCAGCTGACACGCGTTTTCTTGACGGAGAGAATCACCAGCAGATGGTGACCTTGGCGCTGGAGACTGCAAGCCTGTGACCTGGACCGTCCACTTTCCTTCTCCTTATTCCTGGTTCCGTCACGTCCTGTTTATGTAATATCTTATGGTTATGTAATTATTCAAAATCTGAATTACTGTAGTAGGCATATAAAACAAAGTGTGTATACATACTTTTTAAAGTAGCATCTAACTCTTCTTATTTTTATCTGATGCAATTAATTCTGTTTGGAAGGCAGGCTGAGTATGACTGCCGAGGAAGCTAAGTTTCTTTTCTTTTTTAAACAGAGTCTCACAGCCGGAAAGGTCATTTCTTAGATCATTTGACTCGATTTTGTCACTCTTTTTACTTAGAAAACATACTGAACGTGACACAAAAGATGGTGCCTGGGGTCACTTAGCGTGTGTTGTGTACTTGGGGTCACCAGGGGAAGTCATCGGGCACCATGGACAGTGTGGTGTTGGGGTGACAGGTGTGGGCTGCGGTGGGCGAGGAGGCTGATGACAGCACAGGAAGGTCCAGCCTGTGCCCCCCAGTGCCCGCCGCATTCAGAAGTGACCCACAACCCGGAAACGCGCAGACCCGCATTTCATATCTAAATATGACAATCAGAAAACAATTTGATATCTAATAACACAACTGCTTTATCTTCAAAAGGAAAAGAAAACAGTCCTATTTGGGAGTTCTGAAAACCATAATTCAGCAGAACTAAGTACAGGTGGTCTTTTGCCCTCCTTCCCAAACGGGAACAACTGAGAAAAAGAAAACACGCTCTCCCAAAGTTAGACAAATCCGAAAAACTCCGAAGGCGGAAGGAGCTGGTAACTTATTTTCTTTTCATGAACTTTTGTGCTTTTAGATCAGCATGTTACTGCTGTGTTCTAAACCGGGAGATGTGGGGCTAACAATTATACACGAGAAACCTGGGAATTTACTTCTGCTCTCCAGAGACCGTTCCAGTTAGGTCTTTAAAAATAACTTCCTAATAACTCCATGCCTAGAACAACATATTTCATCAGAACAGATGAGGTGTGATAAACCAGTACTGTTTCTCTCCTCTTAGAAGTTAAGAGGTGCAGAAGACGCTGCTTGACCTTTATGGGTCCCAGGAGCTGGCTATAAACAGGACAAAATAAACCTCCCGTCAAAATTATTTTCAGAGAATTCCTATGTTCCTTTCTTTGCCCATATTTAAGCTGTATTATGTAACTCAAAAAGCCCATCATCTCCCCCAATTTTGGGGTGTGGGTCCCTGGGGTCTCATCACAGGAGCTGGTCTCTTTGATTGGATTTCTCCTGGGAAACAAGGCTTCTGGAGAGTAAATTGCCCATCAGCCCAACTTCACATTCAGAGCAACTTTCCCCTTCTCCGTCTCTCTCAATTACATCCGAGAATGGTGTTTAAATTTCAGTTCCTTTCACTTTCCGAGTTTAGTCGAGGGGAGTCTGGCACACAATGTAAACTAGGACGTTTATTCCTTTCCCAGCGCCTGTGGATAGAAGCTTTGTTTCCTACCCCGCTTGCTGACACTCACACCACGTGCTGATCGGTTGACGTTGCTTTCATTCTGTTGCAAAATAAGCATCACAACTTAATGAGGACAAGTTATGTAGCCACTGAAACTTTTCCAATTGTCGCTTCCCGGACCCACTGTTACTCTACAGATGTGGGTCCATCTGTGTGTGAATTTATGCATGTGGATTAAATTAGTACTGTGATAACTTACTTAAAGATTTAAATACTGTCCCATGTACAAAAAAATAACTGAAAATGCTCTTTGGAATGATGCAATTCTGTGAAGAATCCTCCTGGCTGCTCTGCTTTTGCGGCCTCTAATCTGAACGAGTCTCTAAAAAACCCAGAGGCTTTAACGATACCTGATGGGAAAAGGCACCTGGCATCGCCTTTTCAGCTCTGTTTTTTCATGCTTGCTGCCGCCAACTCACCCAGCCCCATCTTTTGGGCACAGTTCAGCATGGCAGAGCGGAAAGCGCAATGTGGGTCAGAAGAGCTGCATTGTACTGAAATTCTAGGCCTCCTTGTCCTCCGCCCCCAGAGCATGAGCTGCACGAAGGCAGGGGGTGGCTTTCCTGCTTGTTATTGTGTCTTCAGCCTCTATTGCAGTCTGAATTAGTTTGTTCCACAAATATTTGAGCGCCTTCTTGGTTCCAGGTGCTGTTCTGGGTTCTGGGGGTAGAGCAATGAGCAAGTAAATGACCTTCTGGCTCTCATGGTGTTTGCACTCCAGCAGGAAGATGTGTGCGGGGAGTGAGAGCGCTTCAATGGACGACTAAGGGGAGCAGAGGTAAAGGACAGAGCCTGGCGGTCAAAGATGTGTGAGTGTGTGAGTTATGAGTGTGTGTGTGAGAGAGTGTGCATGAGTGAGAGAGATTGAGTCTATATGATTGTGTGTGTGTATGGTTGTGTGTGTGTGAGTGTGTATGACTGAGTGTGTGAGTGTGTATGATAGAGTGTGTGAGTGTGTGTATGATAGTGAGTGTGAGCGTGTATGATTGAGTGTGTGTGAGTGTGTGAGTGTGTAAGAGTGAGTGTGTGAGTGTGTTTGAGTGTGTGAGAGTGTGTATGACAGAGTGTGAGAGTGTGTAAGACAGAGTGTGTGTATGATAGAGTGTGTGAGTGTGTGTATGATAGTGAGTGTGAGCGTGTATGATAGTGTGTGAGAGTGTAAGACAGAGTGAGTGAGTGTGTGAGTGTGTGAGAGTGTGTAAGACAGAGTGTGTGTGAGTGTGTGGGGGTGCATGAGAGAGTGTGAGTGTGTATGATAGAGTGAGTGTGTGTGAGTGTGTGAGCGTGTGGGAGGCACAGTGCTGCATGGGGTTGTAGGTAGGGGAGCCTCCTGCTGAACTGATACTGGCGAGGCCAGGAATGAGGTGAGAGGCTGAGGAATGTGGATATTCAGAGACTGGGAGTTCAGGGCTGAGGGAACAGCAAGACACTCTGGGAGTCTGGTGAGTGTGGTCACAGGACAGGGGTAATAATAGTAAATTCAAACGGAAATGAGTAAACCCGAGCTCTGGGGTTCAGTGTTAGGACTTGGGGCGGCAGCTTTCCCCGATGGTGGCTAACCGCTGGTTTTCGGTCTCAGGCAGGATATGGCCCTGACTTCCCTGATGTTTAAAGTGAAGGGGCCTGTCGTTGGTTTCCAGCTGATTGATAATCTGGGGGACCTAGGATCTAGCTTTCTACCCCTGTCTGTTTTTTTTCATTGTTAGATAATAATAGCAGAAAGTTACTCAGTCTGAGAGTCAGTGGTGATCTGAATGGCAGTTTCTGCTGACTTTTTTGCCCCGCGAGTATCATTTTGGATCCTTTGGGTAAACACGGGAGAGTGGGTTTATGAGAGATGTAGGTTATTGTAAAGGAAAATAGGATGGCCCATAGAAAATGCATCTTAGTCTAGTATTGTGTAGCTTGTTAGCCTCCTGATGGTCTTTCCATTTTAAGCCATAACATAACTTTCCACTCCAATTACATACCAATTGTTGGCCTTGTGCTTTCTGAAATAAGACTTAAAAAACAAAACACAAAAAACTCAAACCCCTCAGAAGAAAAAAACTGTATTTGAATAGAATGTGGATCCATGGGGGTGGGAAGGGATCTGAAGAGATCTTAAATATATAAAAACCACCTGGGACAGAGTTTTGTTTTTCTAAATGCCTTTTGGTCTCCCACTTGCTGCTGGGAATATAGTAATTCTTAAAAGCAACCTGCTAGCGCTTAGAGAGATTAACAGTACACTTAGGGAGTAGATGCTCCGTGTACTGTAGAGAAATTCCCACAAAGGGAAGGACTGCCCGTGAGCATTTTCTTTCTCTTTCGTCCCTCTGATTGGGTGCTGTTGGGAGTGGTATTTGAGAAGGCGAGAATAATATCTAACCAGGGCACAGAGGATTAAAATGTGGAAGACGCACACTTAACGTGGGGACTCTTACAGACAGCAAACCAGGTGTTAGTAGAGCAATGTTGTTTGGGGTTGGGAGCATGGATAGGTGTTAAGGACCGAGTGTGAGTTAAAAAAAAAATGTAAGAGATAGTCTAATACTACTTGTATGAATTAAACACATTTGTTTAATTTATTTAATTTATTTAAACCCTTACTATTTTTATAAAGATTTGGGCAGTATTTAAAAACATAAAGCAAAGAATTTAGAAAAAGGGTCCTATGGGACAAGGGAGGGTTAGGAATAAATTGGAAATTAAAAGAAGAGAGAGACTTTCAGAGATGACACGTGCTACTGGGGATTACGACACAATCACCTCTTTTGAACTTGGGTTCAAAAGACAAACAAAGGGCATGCATATGTGTATTGTTGGAAATCAAATTGTGTTTTCTGGTTTTCTTATATTGTGATTCTAGGGATATATTCCTACGGGGGAAAGAGTATCTGGAATTATTCTAAAAAATTCGTGAGCACAAAATACACTTTAAAGATGATTTATGGAAAAGAAAAATCATTTCATAAATAAACATTTGCAATCCTGCTTCTATTCAGCGCTGCATTTAAAATATACTTCCATACGAGCCAGGGTTAATAGGGCTTACCTCAGAATATGGGGGGTCGAACGCACAGCACTGTGAGTTTTCTTTTTTCTTTATTTCTATGATGCTTTGTTTGTGGAGGCTCCTATTCCAGTCTTGTTTGCCGTATCTCCATCTTTCATTAACTACTTTTTTTTTTTTTTCTTCTAAGTGGCTTTACTGTGAGAGGCAGCTGCTGTGGGGGAGGGGGGAGGCCATGGCAATGGCGATTTTTTTTTCTCTTTAAGATAGGTTTTTCTTTTTCTTTCTTTCTTTCTTTTTTTGCTTTCCTATTATTTTCTCTGTTCATTTCTTATTTATTTATTTATTTTTAGTAAATCACTGCTGTGTGCATTATTGCAACTGTGGTGTACAATGTGCTGGTTTCATATACAATTTGAAATATTTTCATCAAGCAGGTTGACATAGCCTTCATGGCATTTTCTTAGTTACTGTGTTACTCTGCTCATTTCTTTACTAACTCTTTCGTTTTTCAGTTCTGATGACACTTTGTCCAATTCAGGACATTTTGTGGACAGGACTTCACCAAGTTGCTAGAACACTCTTCACCGCATTCCTTTGTTACTCTTTCTGTGTCTTGGAAAAGGTGGACTTACCTGCCAGCTGTGAGCTCTGAAATGATGACGTGGTAGATGAACATCCATTCACTATATTTTCTGTATTTGTTTCTTCTTAATTCCTGTGATACAACCAAACCCCGTGACCTTTGAGATGTTTCTCAGTGACTTAATTTTAAAGCCTCTGTTGACGCTCTCCTTCCCAAATTTATCCAGCGAGGAAGTGATTCACATTACCGTTCACCATTCCCACCGAGTTACCGCTTCCTCCAAGGATAATTACTATTTACCTAATTGTGTAGACAGTGCTGTGCAGTAGCAGGGTAATTAGACAGTGCATTGCACAATTACAAAGTGACTGTGGCCTTTGGGGGGGTTTGGCCAGAATTTATTTTGATGGTAATTCATTGGATGGCGAAAGAGAATAACATCAAGTTATCTGCAGGAAAACGGCAAATGTTATTTAGTTTCACATAATAACCTATTATAGAAGCAAAGAGTATTCTCCTGTGAAAATGAATTCCACACTCTTTCCTGGTTACTGGAGAAATAGGCTCTTGGTCTTTTGATGGGAAGACAGTCACAGGAGGAAGTATTGATCATATCCATGTATTCCTACTTGGGAAAGACATGGAAAATGCAGGCAAGTCTTGGCCAGCGTGCGCAGCTCCCGTCCACCTGGGACTTCAGCACCCACAGTCCCCTCACGCTTGGCATGTGGGCCGCCAGCATCACAGTTTCTGGAAGGGAGCCCCCCAGATGCCAGTTCTCTGCTCCTGCTTCTCAGAGGTTCTGATTGAGCAGGGCGAGGCTGTGCCCCTGAAATGCACATTCTCCCCAGATAGACTCAAATGCTCCCCGGGTGAATCCAGAGCATCTTCAAGATTGCGAGCCGCTGAGCAGCAGGAGGGAAGCCAGGTCTGGGTGTGGGGGCTGCGGGCTGGGTCGTCTCCGTCGTATTCTGCCTGGCATAGCCACATGCTGATGCTCCTTCCTTTCTCCTGGAGGAACCATTGCCCCTCCTTTTCAATTTCAAAATACCATAGTTTTCATTTTGAAAATTATTAGGTCCCCCCATGAATATATTTGTCACATTGATTGGCACGTATTTTGGAATGTGGGATCTGATACCCAGTGTATGATGGATGCCTATGAGGATATCAGATTCACCAAATTCACTTTTTAAGTTATTTTTTAATTTCAGAATAATACGAGGGTACATACAATTAGGTTACATGATTTGCACTTGTAAGGTAACATCCAAAGTCTGAGTTGTAGCTGAGTCCTTCACCCAGAAGATGTGCCATATACCCCTACATTGTGCCAGATAGGTGGGAACTCATTGAGCCCCCTCCCAGCTCCCCCTTCTCGAATTTAATGGTGTTTTTCTCTCCTGTGGGCCTATACATGTGATATACTATTTTCAGATTAGTCTGAGTACATAGGATACTGGATTTTTCATGGTTGAGATGTTTTACTTAGGAGAATGTTCTCCAAATTCATCCAGGTAAATACAAAAGGTGCAAAATCTCTACTTTTTTATGGCTGCTTAGTATTCCATGATCTACACCAATTTCACACGAGAAGATGTTTATAGAGGCTGCTAGGCCTTTCGGAGATTTACATTAAATTCTGCTTTCAAAATAAGCATTAATTTTGTCAAGCACTCAGATGACCTAAGTGTTTTATACACCTTGCCCCTTTAATCCACGCAGTCTCCTGCGGAGAGAGGTAGCGTTATTATGCTCACCTTCCCTGGGAGAACACGGCGCAGGGAAGCGAGGTAACTCATCCAGAGTCACACGGCTCACCACACGGTCATCGCCAAACAAAATCCGGGCAAAGCTGCGTCCCAGCTTCTTCATGGTGAGCAGTGTTGTAGGGATGTTCTCATGATTTTGATAAAAAGAATTCTTAATTTCAAAGAAGGTGAAACCCAGCTGAAATCAGTGGAATGGTTACCTCCCTTTCCTCTCCACTTCCCACCCTCCCGCCCCCAGTCACTGGAAGTCGAGCAGGTTTGTGCTGTGGCAGCCCGGCTGGAAGAAGGTGTGTTCACCAAAGTGACTGTTTTGTGTTGATTTATCTTATAGCGAGAGAAACGAAACAAAAAGAATAGATTATACTCCGGGAAGCTAAAAAAATGTGCAGAATTAAATGAAAGCAACGAAGAGAAAGCAAGGCTTTTAAGAAGAATAGCAGTTTCATGTTGTGTTGGTCTACCAACGACAGGACACACAGATACGATTTTATTCTTCCAGAGGCCAGGGTAGGGTTACTGAGCGGATTTCACAAAGAAGAGGTTTTCATCAGGTCAGCCTGCTGACAGTGGCGCGTCCATCTTCTGGGCTTAGCAATGGAAGCCAGGACATTCCGCACACCCTTGGCAGACAAGGTCAAATAGGAAAGTTAAACAATAAGGCCTTTTCGCTCGAGGCCTTCATGATGTCTCTAGTGTGGATGTGAAGAGCATGAGCTTTCTTTTGGGAAGGAGATAATTAACTTAAAAGTGCTTGTTAAATATTAGCAATTTGGAACCATTTTAAAATTTGGAGACGAAATATTTTATTTATCTAGAGATCTTGCTAAGCGGAGAATTGAAATGCAGATCACACTAACCCTTTAATGAAGCTGAGGTAGAGAAGCGCACTTGTGTCTTTCATTTGGAATTGAAGTATAGTAGTTTCTAAAGCTGATCCATGTAAAAAGTTGTAAAATGTGTTGTGCTTAGAAAGAATAGTTTTGAAATTGTCTTATTTTCTCTTTAGTGTTGGAGTTATAATAAACATTGCAAATTCAAATTAAAAGCTGATTTAAATGATATTTGGGTGTTTCTTTTTACTTGCTCAGCAGGCCTGCTTTAAAATCGTTTCTATGAATTTAAGGGTGTTTTTCTCTCATGTGGGAACGTAGTTGTTGATCTATTGGTTTCAGGTTAGTATTGAGTACCCTGGATACTTGCTTTCCATTCTTGAGATATTTTACTAAGGAGAATGTTCTTCAACTCTATCCAGGTTAATGCAAAAGATGTAAACAATATAACCTAATCATTTGTACCCTCATAGTAATTGGAAAGAAAAAAGAAAAAATGTTTCTATGATTTTTATTTTCAAAATCATGTATCAGTTGTGAAATCTGTTTCACAAAAAATATTACAATATGTTGTTTAACAACTGACGGTTGATAGAGTTAATGAAAGGAGAACAGGACCTTGGATTGGATGGTGACAGGTTCTGCCATGACGGTGGCAACTCTGATTGCTGGGAAAAGCATCCTCTATGGTCGGGTAACTGAGAAGTCCCATAGTGGTTCAGTGAAGAAGCTAAAAAGGCAAAGCCTATCATCTTTGACTTTTTCATCTATTAGCAATTCTTATTAGCTGATGAAGAGGGAAACATGGTTTTCAAAGGTTTGGCTAAAATTCAGGTTAGTTAGTTATCTAATCACACCATCTGACAAGTCCTCCCCTCTTTGTTTTTCCGAGCTTTATTGGATATGATGGACAAATAGAGATCGTGTACATGTAGATACACAATGTGCTGTTTTGGTGTATGTACACAAGAGGATCACCACAGTCAAGCTCGGTCACATATCAAACACTCCTACAGTTCCCTACTTTTCGTGGTGTTGAGAACACCTGGGATCTGGTCTCAGTCACTTTCCAGTATATGGCACGTGATCAGCTAATGTGCCACCACCGTGCTGCCTGGTAGGTCCCAGATCTTATTTACCTTCTAACTGAAAGTTTATGCCTTTGAAGCAACATCTCCAACATCTCCATCAAGGGTAAGACTGCCAGCAGCTAAAAGTGCACCTGCTGCTCTATTAGAAACTGTGGGGATAATTTTGAAATGTGCCTTGTTCACAATAGTCAAGATGTGGAAACAGCGCAAGGGTTTGTTGACAGATACATGGATGAGGTTAATGAAATTGTGCCTGGGCATGGCGGCCCACACTGTCATCTCAGCAGTCTGGGAGGCTCTGGAGGGAGGATCCCTTGATTTCAGGATTTCCAGACCAGCCAGAGCAAGAGCAAGACCCTGTCTCTACTAAAAATAGTGAGATTAGCCAGGTGTGGCTACTCAGGAGGGTCACTGCAGCCCGGGAGTTTGAGGTTGCTGTGAGCTAGGCTGATACCACAGCACTCTAGCCTGGGCAGTAGGATGACACTGTTCCTCAAAAAAAAAAAAAAGAAAAGAAAAGAAAATATGATATCAATGGAAGAAAATGGAATATTATCCAGCCTTTAAAAGGATATCTTTTAATTTATGATAACATGGATGACACTTGGGACACATGCTAAGTGAAATGACCCAGACACACACACAAAAATATTGCATGATTATATGAGGAATCTTTAAGAAAGGTGAGATACAGAGAAACACAGACTAAACCTTCTTTGTTTATGGTCTAAAAATGTAAACCTGACTTAAGGTTCTCATCCTGTGTCTAAGGATTTGTTGATATGACATCTGTGCACACAGCATTGATATTGTGATGAAAGAAGTCTATGGTACATTTCAAAACTAT
>CAUYRH010157171.1:0-12988 GCA_963574655.1 Perodicticus potto | reverse complement strand
GCCTCAAGCTGTCACCCTGGATAGAGTGCTGTGGCATCACAGCTCACAGTAACCTCCAATTCCTGGGCTCAAGCAAGTCTCCTGCCTCCGCCTCCCAAGTAGCTGGGACTACAGGTGCCTGGCACAATGCCTGGCTATTTTTTGGTTGCAGCCGTCATTGTTGTCTGGCAGGCCCGGGCTGGATTCGAACCCGCCAGCTCAGGTGTATGTGGCTGGCGCCTTAGCCCGTTGAGCCACAGGCGCCAAGCCAGAAGTTGAAGATCAATCTGAGCAAGAGCCAGACTCCCATCTCTACTAAAAACAGAAAAAGGGGCGGCGTCTGTGGCTCATCCAGTAGAGTGCCGGCCCCATATACCGAAGGTGGCGGGTTCAAACTGAACTGCAAAACAGAAAAATAGCTGGGCGTTGTGGCGGGTGCCTGTAGTCCCAGCTACTCAGGAGGCTGACGCAAGAGAATCACCTAAGCCCGGGAGTTGGAGGTTGTTGTGAGCTGTGTGACACCATGGCACTCTACCAAGGGCAATAAAGTGAGACTCCGTCTCTACCAAAAAAATAAATAAATAAATAAAAACAGAAAAAGGACTAGCTGGGTATTGTGGCAGGTGCCTGTAGTCCCAGCTACTTAGGAGGCTAAGGCAGGAGGATAGCTCAAGCCCAGGAGTTTGAGGTTGCTGTGAGCAATGATGCCATGGCACTCTACCCAGGGGGACAGAGTGAAACTCTGTCTCAGAAAAAGAATCCAGGCTCGGCGCTCATAGCACAGTGGTTACGGCACCAGCCACATATACTGAAGGTGATGGGTTCAAACCCGGCCTGGGCCAGCTAACCAACAATGACAACTGCAACAAAAAATAGCTGGGTATTGTGGTGGGCACCTGTAGTCCCAGCTACTTGGGAGGCTGAGGCAAAAGAATCTCTTAAGCCCAAGAGTTGGAGGTGGCTGTGAGCTGTTATGCCACGGCACTCTACCTAGGGTGACTTAATGAGACTGTCTCAAAAACAAAACAAACAAAACAAAAGTAGGGTGGTGCCTGTGGCTCAAAGGAGTAGGGCGCCGGCCCCATATGCCGGAGGTGGCAGGTTCAAACCCAGCCCCGGCCAAAAACTGCAAAAATAAAAAATAAAAAAATAATTAAAAAAAATTCCAGACAATTACTTCCAAGAAGAGCAAAAAGAAGCCACAGCTCCCTATGAACCCCACCCCACAAAAAGGAAGACAATAAAATAAAGCAACCAAATAGCTGTCACCAGGGCTATGGCCCCACCCCCCAGTTTTGAGGTGCCCCCATTTCTAGACTGCAGCTAAGCATTTTTATATTCTGCAGCTCTGATCTGATGGGCAGGGGGCAAAGCTTCACACCTTATCAGAACCCAGGAAGCAGTGACAAACTGTCTCATGTCAGCCTTCCAGGGAGATGAGGAAGTAAAGGAAAAACTATTTCTCCACCCACTATACTTCTGACACCACCTGTATGGAGTTTTCTCCCCCCACACCAAGCCATTCCCAAGTTCCCTGCAGATACTAAGAGGGATTCAAGGGTTTGATTCCCGCTGGGAGCAGTAGTTCATGCCTGTAACCCCAGCACTCTGGGAGGCCCAGGTGGGAGAATCCTTGAGCTCACGAGTTCAAGATCAGCCTGAACAAGAGACCCCATCTCTACTAAAAATAGAAAAACCAGCCAGGCATTGTGGTAGGTGCCTGTAGTCCCAGCTACTTAGGAGACTGAGATCACTTGGGCCTGAGAGTTCAAGGTTGCTGTGAGCTAGGACGATGCCATGGTACTCTACCCAGGGCAATGGAGTAAAACTCTGTCTCAAAACAAACAAACAAACAAAAACCAAAAAACAAAATTGGTGGCTCAGTGCCTGTAGCTCAAGTGGCTAAGGAGCCAGGCACATACACCAGAGCTGGCAAGTTCGAATCCAATCTGGGCCTGCCAAACAACAATGACGGCTACAACCAAAAAATGGTGGGCAATGTGGCGGGAGACTGTAGTCCCAGCTACTTGGGAGGCTGAGGCAAGAAAATCGCTTGAGCCCAGGAGTTGGAGGTTGCTGTGAGCCGTGACACTACAGCACTCTACCTAGGGTGACAGCTTGATGCTCTGTCTCAAAAAAAACTCACATACACCACAAAATTGGTATTACACAGTAGCTAACATTTATTAAGCATTTTCTACAGGCTGTCACCTTTTTAAACATCTTATTTGTATTATCCACTTAATCCCACAACCATTCTATGAAGAAGGTATAATCTGGGCACCCATGTTAGTCAAGGTAACCAAGGCTTGGGAAAGGTCACTTCCCAAATGTCCACAGGGATCAGAACCCAGGCCTTCCGCCTTGGAGACCTTAACCACACACAGCACCTCTCACTCAGCCAGGCTTCCCTGGACCGCACAGGGTTGAAGGATAGTTAAGCTGGGCTTAGCCAGTAGGGCTGTGGGGCTCGGGGAAAGGACAGTCCAACCGCAGGGATCTCAGCTTTTCCTCCTCCACTCTTCGGGAAATCACGTCCCCTCTCTCGTTGCAGGTGTCTGGTTGTCTACACCCAGACCCCCGGGCTCAGGGCCCAACACCACAAGGGCCCCGGGTCTGGCTGCGCCAATCGAAAGCGACCAATGCACCCAGGGAAATGAGGATCAGGCCCGCCAGCCCCAGGCGGACGAGGTTCCCCAGGGTGTAGTCCGAGGAGCCAGTGTCTGCGGGCGGAGACAGAGAGGCAGTCAGTGTCCCGGCCCGAAGTCTGAGCCTCGCCACTCGTGTCCCCAACTCCCCAGGTGGAGGTGGGAACTGGACTCCCCAAAGTTGACGGCAAGTTGAGGAGGGCTTCAACTCGTAAGTCCGAGGGAGGGCTGGGGCTGGACCCTCTGGTCCCAGGGAGGAGGGGATGGGGGCTTGGACCCCTGGGTCTGAGGGGCTGGGGACAGAACCCCCGGGTTCCAGGGGGACGCTGGGGATCAGGCTGCAGGTCCTCTCACCTTCCGCACTGATGACCAGCGGCTCGCTGCGCTGAGACAGCACGTAAGGCGCAGAGGGCGTGTGGTAGTAGCAGCTGTAGGTGCCGGGGGCGCGGGAGCCGGACAACAAGAAGTCGGCCCAGCGCTGCGCTGAGTCCTGGAACTGCAGCGGGGCCGCTGCGCCCACGCGGTACAGAGCGAAGCTCATGCCCCGCAAGCGGCAGGCGCAGCGCAGGCTCACGTTGGCGCCGCGCGCCACCACCGGCCCGGGCAGCGCCACCAGCGAAGGCCGCGGCAGCTGGTCTGCGCGGAGGGACCGAGGGGGGCTTTGAGCGCTGGGCGGCGCCGCGCCATCCCGGTCCTCTCTGCCTCCCGCCACTGCCTGCCACTCTGTCTCCTCGTCTCTGTCCCGTCTGGGCCAGTGTCTCTCCCAGTTTCTCCGTGCCGTCTCCGCGTCTGTTCACCTCCATCCCCATGGCGTCTGCGTCTCTGTCTCCAAACACGCCTTTCTCTGCATGTCCCCCTCCGATCCACGCTCTTGCCTCGGTCTGTGCCTCACTAAATTCTCTGTCTCACTATATTTTCTCCCTCTCTCTGCTTCTGTCTTCCCGTCGTGTTTCACGCCCCAGGGTCTTAGATGCTGGTTGCCTTTCTGCTTTTTACCCTGCCATTCCGTTTCTGTGCCTTTCCCCGGGTTTCTCAACTTCGAAGCTGGTGACATTTTGGGAAAGTCTTTACCGCGGGCCGCCATTGTCCCGTGTGTGCCAGGGCATTGAGCAGCATCGCAGGTCCCCATCCACTAGATACCAGTCGCACTCCCTCCCCAGGTGTGAAAGCTAAAAATGTTTCCATATATTGACAGAGATCCCCTGGGGGGCGCACCCGCCCCTCACTGAGAACCACCTGTTTCCTGGGAGCTCTCCCTAGCTCCACGTTGTTTGTCTCTGTCCCTCTCTGTACGTCTTTCTTCTCTCCCCATGTCTATGACTCTGTCTGCCTCCCTAGCTCTGTCCCTCCCTCTCTACATGTCCCTGTCCCTTCTGCCTGAGCACCTGTCTCTGTGAATCTATCTGTATGAAGTATCTCAGCTCTGCAGTCCGTCTCACTGCCTGTCTCCCTGTTTCTCTCTGTCCCTTCTCTCCCTTCCTTCCCTTTTACCAACCCTGTGCCCTGTCTCCTCCCCTGCCCCAGGACCTTACCTGTCACCAACAGTTCCAGGTCATCACTGGGCTGGGACCAGACACCTGGCCTCCAGTCTGGCCTCCGGTAGCAGCAGCGGTAACTGCCCCCCTGGGCTGGAGTCACCTCCTCCAAGAAGAACTCTGCCAGTTCTGAGGACACATCCCGGAAGAGTAGGGGGCCCATCTCTCCAGGCTTGAAAAGTGCAAACCTCCAGGCAAGTTGAGGCGCCCGGCATCTCAAGGTCACATTGACTCCGGGGGTCACAACTGCAGCTGGCTCAGCCCCCAGCCATGGCTTGGGGTATGAAGCTGGGGGAACTGAATAAATGGGGCTTCCTGGGTCCTCAGGCCTCCTGGGAGCCCCACAAAGTGAAGGGGAAATGGGGGAAGGAAGAAAATCACCATGGGGGATTACTGCCCCTTTCTCAGCTCCAGCTCTCTGTTTGTCAAATCAGACAGGGACTGGACTAGAATCAAGGCTTCAAACTGGAGGAGCAGAACGTAAACTTCTGAACTTTTCTCCACACTTTTTAAGCTTAGTTTCAAAGGGTGGGACCCCAGAACACTGTAATTTTAAATAGCTTTCCAGAATAACTGCAACATATTTAACACTTCAGGGTTGCCAAAACTCTTGCTGTCTATTTTGGGGGACAATAATGTTGGAATCCTATTTCATTCCCCTCCCCCAAACAAATTTCAGACTAATTAAACACCTACATATGGTTTTTGTTTGTTTGTTTTGTTTTGTTTTTGAGACAGGGTCTCACTCTGTCACCCTGGGTAAAGTGCCATGTCGTCATAGCTCACAGCAACCTCAAACTCTTGGGCTGAAGTGATCCTCTTGCCTCAGCCTCCTGAGTAGCTGGGACTACAGGTGCCTGCCAAAATTTCTGGATAGTTCTTTTATTTTTAGTAGAGATGGGGTCTCACTCTTGCTCAGGCTGATCTTAAACTCCTGAGCTCAAGCAATCCTCTTGCCTTGGGCTCCCAGAGTACTTGGGTTATAGGTACATGCCTGGCCATGTGTTTTGTTGTTTAACTATAAAATAATCAGAAGTAACTATAAGAAAATATATTTGTATTGGAGTAGGGAAAACTTCCTAAAATGTAAAATTAAAAAATTGTATAGAAGATTAACTTGACCACTTGAAAATGTTTAAGTTTTGCATGCTAAAAGAGAAACAAATGAAACTAGAAGAGAAGGACAGTACTGGCAGACATCACTGCTTCATAAATCATATATATTGAGAGTATAGAAAAAAAAATCCTAGGACCTACCCAATAGAAAGCTGGGCAAAACATAAGTAGGCAATTCACAGTTTTCAAAGAAAAAGTTACTCAATCTTAGTAATAATTTTTTTTTGAGACAGAGCCTCAAGCTGTCACCCTGTGTCACAGCTCACAGCAACCTCCAACTCCTGGGCTCAAGCGATTCTCTTGCCTCTGCTTCCCAAGTAGCTGGGACTACAGGCGCCCGCCACAACGCCTGGCTATTTTTGGTTGTAGTTGGCATTGTTGTTTGGTAGGCCCGGGCTGGATTAGAACCTTCCAGCTCTGGTGTATGTGGCTGGCACCCTTAGCCACAGATGCCGAGCCAGTAGTAATCTTTTTTTTTTGAGACAGTTTCACTCCATTCCTCTGGGTACACTGCTATGGCATCATAGCTCACAGCAATCTGAAACTCTTGGGCTCAAGTAATCCTCTTGCCTCAGTCTCCCTAGTAGCTGGGACTACAGGCACCCACCATGACACCCAGCTAGTTTTTCTATTTTTAGTAAAGACAGGGTTTCACTCTTGCTCAGGCTGGTCTTGAACTCCTGAGCTCAAGGATCCTCTCACCTTGGCCTTCCAGACTGCTAGGCTTACAAGCATGAGCCACTGTGCCTTGCTAGTAATAATTATTTTTAAAAATAACAAAAACAAAGCACTAAGATATATTTGCCTATCAGGTTATCAAAAATTAAAACCATGTTTCCTATTCCATTTTCATGGTGAAACAGGCACCCAGAAGCACTTGAGGTTCACCTTTTGAGGAGGCAGTCTGCCAGGTTTCTAGCAAGATACACAAAGAGCATGATCAAGGATCCAGTCATTCCACCAGTCTACCCTAGACAGATGCACACCCTGTAGACAAGGGACTTGTAGCATTGATTGTGAGGATGAAAACAACCTAAATGTACAGAAGAGAGGAATAGCCAAAAAAACTAAAATCCAGCCATACAGTAGCAAATGCTAGACAGTAATTTAAAAAAATAGGGCCATCGTGGTGGCTCATGCTGGTAATCCTAGCACTTTGGGAGGTTAAGGCAGGTGGATCTCCTGAACAAGAGCAGCCTGTCTCTAAAAACTAACCGGGCATTATGGCAGGCGCCTGTAGTCCCAGCTGCTTGGGAGGCTGAGGCAAGAGGATCACTTGAATCCAAGAGTTTGAGGTTGCTGTGAGTTATGATGCTACCGCACTCTACTGAGGGCAACAAAGTGAGACTCTGTCTCAAAAAAAAAAAAGTAGAGCTAGCTATAGTGACATGGTAATATCTCCCAGAGAAGTTGTAAAGTGAAAAATGTCAGATGCAGCGGAGTGTGATTCACAAAATAACAATTTTGCATTGGCAAGAAAAAAATGAAATACGTAAGTATGTGTGTGTGTGTAAATGCATAGAAATTCTTTGTAAGGATTCAGAAGATTATTTAAGGGAGATGGGGAAGGAAGAGGCTGTTATGTGTCCTTAGGTAAGGACTAAATTTTAAAAACCATGAATATATGTTAGTATATACTAGCTTTATCAATTTTTTTAAAAGCTAATTTTAAATGAATGGATAAGGCTGGGCACTGTGGCTCTTGCCAGTAAGCCCAGCATTTCAGCAGGCCAAGATGGGAAGATAGCTCGAGCTCAGGAGTTCAAGACCAGCTTTGACAACAAAGTGATACCCCATCTCTACAAAAAAATTAGCCAGGCATGGTGGCATATGCCTATAGCCCCAGCTACTTAGGGGAATGAGGTGGGAGAATCACTTAAGCCAAGGAGTTTAAAGCTGCAATGAAGTATGATCATGCCACTGTACTCTACCCTGGGAGACACACAGAGAACCCGTCTCAAAAATAAATAAAATAAAATAAATTGATTTCTAAGGTATTAATGGTTGCTTGGGTAATTCTTATTTGAAGTTGCAGTGAGAGGTTTGAGAGAAAGGAAAGGTCTCACTCATCAAAAAACATAGGAAGAAACCTGGAGCTATCCCAGGGTGGGAGACCCTACTTTGTAGAAAGTAGGTTCCAAATGGGAGAAGTTGGGGAACTAATTATAATTGCGGAAGTGCCTATCTCTAAAGCTCTGCACTGTGCCAAGCTCTGAGACAAGGGATTTACACATGTGATTTTATTAAAGCCTCACAACAACCCATTTTACAGGAAAGAAATGAAGTCTTAGGAAGCTGTTATCTGCTCAGGTCATATTATAATATAGTGAAACTAATGTTCTAGCTTAGGAATCTTTAGTTCCAAAGTTTACCATCTTCACTACTCACCTATAATAATCACTAAAAGGACTGAGGAAGGAAAAAGGGAAGGAAGGGAAGGAGGAAAAAAGAAAGGGAGAGCAGGAAAAAAGGAAGAAAGAGCAGTAAGGAAATTTGGGGTGTGGTTGGGTACCAAAATAAAAATCTGGGTAGTTGGAAACAGGGTGTCAGCAACATAAAAGAGATGGATGCAGCATGTTACTCACCCGATGGAGTGATGTCTGCATGACACAGAGACCCTGTAGACAGTTGAGGGGTTAGTTTTTTTCAAAGCCTTTTGCCTACCAGTCCCATCTTATCGGGAACCCAGGAATGTGAGTCCCCATCTCCCCTTTCCTCTGGGAAACAAAAATCCTATCCCTACTCCTCTCCCAGTAGGCAGAAACCCAGACTCTGCTCCCCATCTACTTAAGAAGCCGGAAGTCTAGACCTAGCCCCTTCTTGCCTCTACACTACCGTTTTTCAATCTATTTTAAATCTCATGGTACACTTGAACCTACAGTTAAACTTCCACAACACACTTAAATTATGTTGATGAGAAAAAAAGAGTAAAAGAAAGAATATACTTACTGCTCTTTGAATTTCTTTCTGAAATAACTGAATTAATGATCCTTAAATCATTAAGGCACACCTAAGATCCTGTCACAATCACTGCTCTACACCCAAGAGTTTCTGCCCTTGGGCTCCGCCTTTCCTGGTGAAGGCAGAGCCTTCTTTTTGAGACGGTGTCTCACTTAGTTGCCCTCAGTAGAGAGCTGTAGCATTAATAATCCGGTTCAAGAGCCTGAGCTCCCGCTACTCCTCCAGGAACTCAGGACTCTTATTTCCACCCGCCTTCGACATCAGAATCCAGAAGTCTACCCTCCTTGGCCTCAAAATTCAGGCTTCTACCCCCTCCTACCTCAACATCCGGAGAAATCTGTCCTTGATACCTTTCTCTTCCAGGAATCCTTCTCTTGCTTTAGGACCCTGGGGTCTGGGCCCCAGTCCTGTCTCCTTATTTGAAACTAAAATTCCAACCCCCCAGCTAGTGGTAGGGTGTCTGGGTCCCCAAAGCGCCTCTCTCGGCCCCCAGCCCAGCCAGGGACCCAAGAAAAAAGGAGGGGCAGCTCACAGGTCAGCAGCTGGAGAGTCAGCACCAGGGCCATAGTGGGCAGATCTCGGCTGGAGCTGGAGCAGGGCCAGGGCTCACTTGCCCTCTCCCCTCCCAGGAAATGAAGCAACATTAGAAGGCCAGAGCCTTGTTTAGGGAAGAGGACTGTGTCATAGCCCTACGGTGCTGTGGAAAAAGTTGGGAGTGAGGGTAGTCATAACCTGTGGTGGACGTTGTCAGTTAAAAAAAATAGCACCTATTATGTGCCCGATCCCTGCTGGGTGATGCTGGTGGCGCAGAGAGAACCCCCTTATTGCCCTCAAGCAGTCACCAGTTTGATTGAGTCAGACGACGTCGGGTGACTTTTTTTTTCCTTTTAAGGGATCTGAGCTATAATGGCGGTAACATGGGGCGCTCTCGGTAAGTCAGTCTTTCGCCTTCTCTGGGCCTCAGTTTCTTTAAGGGTAAAATGGGCTTTCATATATAAACTATAAAACAGGGACTATTTTATTCTGCCTTAGGTGGGCCGCAGCAGGAGCACTACAATTTGCTCCTCCCGCGCGACTTTCAGGATCAAGGTAGCTATGCAAAGTCAACCTTGCACATTGCCGGATTTCGAGCCGCTGCCTGAGAGTTCGGTTCGGCGCCCATGCGCACGCGCGGACTCAAACTGCGGAGTCTCGTGCGCCGGAACCACAACTCCCAGGGTTCTCCGTGTTCTCGCGTCCGTCTCAGCACCCCTGCTCCAGGGCGCACGCGCAACCCCGCGAGCCGAGCTTCGTGCGCAGATACCATAACTCCCAGGGCGCCTTGCGTTTTCGCCAGCGCCGCCGCCGTCGAGACGGAGATGGCCGCTAGTAAGTGCAGCAGCGCTGGCGCGCGGAACTCGGATAGTTCTGGGAACACCCATACCACCCTGGCTGGTCCCCGGGCTAAGGCGCAGCGGACAAGTCGTGGAGGCGGTGGGGGTCTGTCTCGGAGGGGTAGTGGGGGATGTAGAAGCCTTGAAGGAGCTCTTGTAGGGCGAGGGTAGCATAAGAAGGTTAGAGGTCACTGGGGGCAGCCCCTGCAGCAGTGACGCTTGTCGCCCACTCTTCCAGGACTCGCCGCCTTCCTCAAGAATGCTTGGGCCAACGAGCCAGTGCTGGTCGTGTCCTTCACCGTTGCGGGCCTAGGTGCGTGAGTGTCTCAGGCGCGAATTTGCATCTTCCATCTCCGCCCCCAACAAGGTCCCACCGCCCCTCACCAACATTCCCTCAGCTCCAACCTTCGCCCCACCCGGTACCTGCAGAGCCCTGTCGCTGCTCTCGACATTCCGCCCCCTAGTATTGTGTCAGCAGTCTCACGACGTCCCCTTGCCTATCCCCATCCCCAGCGTTGTAATCCCTCTACTACCACCACCGCGCCATGCACACCTACCCTAGGCATCCTTAATCCCTCCAAAGCAGAGGTTCTCAATCCTGCTTGTTCATCATAAACATTTGCGTGCTAAAAATAAAATAAATAACGTCCCATGTCCTCTCCCTTCATCGACCCCCAGCCCCTAGATATTGAATTGAATTGATTGGGGTGGAGGTGAGTTGGGGGATCCACATCTTGTGAGAAGCTCCCAGTGATATTAATGTGCCGTCCTGATTGATAACTTCTGCTCAGGAACGTGCTGCTCCAACTTTAATGTGCAGTGGAGTCCCTTGGGATAATAAAATGTTGGTTCTGATTCTGAAGGTCTAGGATGGGGCCTGGGAGTCTGCATTTCTAAAAAGTTCCCAGGTCTTGTCAGTACTGCCACTCTGCTGGCCATGCGCTGGCTAAAGTTACAGAATACTGTCGTCCACTGTGGCAGCCACACCTGGCCACTGAGTACTTGAAGGGGGTCCAGTACAAATTGAAGTCATGTAAGACACCAGATTTTGATGACTTCCTGTGACAAAAAGTATGTAAGCTATCAATTTTTTGTTGATCATGTCAAAATGGTAAGATTTCGAATATACTAGTTTAAATATGCTTCTTAAAATTAATGTGGCTAATTAGAAGATGTAAAATTCCACATGTGGGAACATTCCTTTTTATGCACCCTACCTAACCCCCATGACTCCTTGCTCTGATCGTAGATGGACATAAGAACTATCTAACTCATCAGTGACTGTTCTTTGTACAGCCATCTCTCCCCTAGTTTGTAACGGTATTGATTGTTCTGGAACATTCCCAAAACACTCCACCCCTGCATACTCCATGACTACCACTTGCTCCATCCTCTCTGCTCAAAGGGCTCCACCCCACCTCCAGGAACCCCCCAAAAGTTTTAAACCCTTCTACCTATAAATAGGGATCCCAGAGTACTAAGGGGCCCCCCAGAGCAAAGGATTCTCCTAGATATGCTTGCCTTTCTTGCCCCTGCCACCTAACACACTTGACCTCAGCACTTGCCTATCTTTCCCCCAACCCAGCCACCATCCTCTTGGGCCTCACCCCCCACCCTCCCCACCCCCGTCTCTCCACAGCTATAATTATGCCGATTCTCAGCCCCTACACCAAGTACTCTAGCATGATCAACAAGGTCACGCCCTACAACTACCCAGGTGAGCAGGGGCCAGGCAGGGCTGGCTGGGATAGGCCTCCCTGTTCAGGGGGAGGGGCAGTAATGGGCAGGCTTTTCCCTGAGCAGGGATCAGAGACTCAGTACCGGCATTGGATGTTTTCCCCGCCCAATTTTTATTTATATATATATATTTTTTGGAGACAGAGTCTCACTTTGTCATCCTTGGTAGAGTGCTGTGACATCATAGCTCACGGCAACCTCAAACTCTTAAAGCGATTCTCCTCTCAGCCTCCCGAGTAGCTGGGACGACAGGCACCTGCCACGATGCCTGGCTATTTTTAGAGACAGGGTCTCACTCTTCCTCAGGCTGGTCTTGAACCTGTGAGCTCAGACAATCCACTCACCTTGGCCTCCCAGAGTGTTGGAATTACAGACATGAGCCACCATGCCCAGCCCTCTGCCCAGTATTTTTAGTTGAGAGATAATCCACATACCATTCTGGTTTTTGCTTTGACTTTCTATTATCTTTGCAGATCTCTATGCTTGTGTGGGTTCCCACCTCTGTTGCTATCTGGATCTCCTTTTATCCAGTTTCAGTTCTCCGTAGGTGGTGTACGCACCCTCCTGCAGTTCCTGTCTCTAGGTCTCTGAACCTCCCTGCTTCTTTTTGTGTCTATGATTTTCTGACCTTTCCTCTTATCTCTCCCCGAGGTCCTGCTTCCCTCTCTGAATATAAACTGACAGACCAGCTCTTCACAGGGCCCTGGAGATCTGCCGATCTCAGTGGCCCACCCTCCTGTCCCACAGTGCCCGTCCGAGATGATGGGAACATGCCCGATGTGCCCAGCCATCCCCAGGACCCCCAGGGCCCAAGTTTGGAGTGGCTGAAGAAACTGTGAGCACCTCCATCTACAGGGAAGAGGCTCCCCCTCCTTCATGGCCCCCAATAAAAACGTGAAAACCAACCCCAGAGTCTGAGCTGTGTGTGATTAGAGGTGGGAACAGTAAATAGTACAAAGGTGAACGTGGGGGTCAGTTTATTGGTGGTTCAATCAAAGGGTGGGCTGGCTAGGGTAGGGTAGGGCAGCAGTTTATCTGGCCCCCGAGAAACCCAACTGGAATCCAGAGCCTCGTCTGCTTCGAAGGCAAAGTCTTCCTCAACCTTAATCTGGAGGAGGTAAGAAACAAAGAGTAGGCCTGGGATCTAGAAAAGTGCCCATCAGCCTTGCCACTCTTGCTTTCCCAGGCCAAACCACTATCTTTGTGCACTGAAGAGGTGATTCCAGTATTCCTGAATCCAAAGGTTCTTCAACTTTTCCCCTTGCCCTCCTTTTTTTTTTTGAGACAGAGCCTCAAGCTGTCATCCTGGAGAGAGTGCTGTGGCATCACAGCTCACAGCAACCTCCAATTCCTGGGCTCAAGCGAGTCTCCTGCCTCCGCCTCCCAAGTAGCTGGGACTACAGGCGCCCACCACAATGCCCGGCCATTCTTTGGTTGCAGCTGTCGTCGTTTGGCGGGCCCGGGCTGGATTTGAACCCGCCAGCTCAGGTGTATGTGGCTGGCGCCTTAGCCCCTTGAGCCACAGGTGCCGAGCCACCCCTTGCCCTCCTTTTCCACACCATTTTCTCTGATTCTTCCTCCTCCTCCTCCTCTATTCCCAACCTCTTCCAGTTATATTTCTCTTCCTCCAGGTCTTCTG
>CAUYRH010157169.1:0-18564 GCA_963574655.1 Perodicticus potto | reverse complement strand
TGATGACCTTTCTGGAAAACATAAATCTGATTAGTGTAATCAGTAATAGGCAAAGGTAGAACAGCATCAGGTCAGAAGCACTTATTCAGTGATGCTAAAAGAAAACCATGTTAGGATTTTTCTAGCTGTTTCCTAAATAATGACTTCAAACTTTCTTTTGGCTCACAAGTGTACCTATTTTCTCTTAATTGGTGTGAACTCCAGCAGTCCAAACCAATTTTATCATTAACCTAAGAAAAATACTAATTGGATGTCAAATATATTACTATTGAATGTTAAATATAAAACTTGTATAATCCAATCCAACATTTGGCTTTGGATTGTTTTGCTTGTATATGAGGTGATGAAAACAAAATGAGTGTGTCAGGCACTCTGGGAGTTGTTTTAAATTTCCGAGGCCAATAAGGTACCACTCTGTAAATTACTATTTCGATACATTAAACAGAGCCCAGGTAGCCTAAATGAATAAATATTTTTCCACAAGTGTCAGTTTACTGAGAGGAATAATTTCCCAGGTTAACCAAAATTAGCATGCAATCAATTTTACAGGTAGGGAATATTTTATACTCTATTAGGTTCATGGTTTAATTGGCTGGAAGCTATTGTGAAGCTGGTGAAAAGGAATATATTTTATAGTTATTGTTAACTATCAGTCTTAACGATTTATAGTAATAATTTGCACCTGACTCCATATTCAACTATAATAGTAAAAACAAAGTACTAGGCAGTAGATAAGATTCAATAGTCAAAAGTTGAAAAAATTCAAAGTTCAAAAAATAACACTTATTGACAGCATAAAACACCTTGAAATGATTAATCAGAGTTGATAACAATATGAAATTCTTCCAAATTCAAATTAATAATTTGAACAAAAACTCCCAGATTAATTAGGAAACTGTTTATATATAGTGATCTTAAAATGAATTGTCCCTCTCTGTGGGAATCTTATCTATCTGTAAATTACAGCTCAGACACTGACTTTTTTTTTTTTTTTTGAGACAGAGTCACACTTTGTCACCCTCAGTAGAGTACTGTAGTGTCATAGCTCACAGCAACCTCAAACTCTTGGGCTTAAGAGATTCTCTTGCCTCAGCCTCCCAAGTAGCTGGGACTACAGGTGCCCACCACAACACCTGGCTATTTTTTCAGAGACAAGGTCTCACTCTGGCTCAGGTTGGTCTTGAACCCGTGAACTCAGGCAATCCACCCGCCTCAGTCTCCCAAGTGCTAGGATTACAGGCATCAGACACTGACTTTATGAAGCTTCTCTAGATCTTCCAACAGGCCCATTGAGGAACAGAGTGGACAAATTTCCCAACTATGGGAAAGAATTTCGCTTGTTTTAGGAACTAAAAGGAGGTTACCATTGCTGGAAAATGGGAAGCAAGGGGTAAGAATAAATATGATCTTACCGATGACTTCCTCAAAGACAATTCTTCCTGCAGTTTGAACTACAGATTAAAGAGAGATAGGAGTAGAAACAACACCAGTTAAGTTTATTAAGTTGTCCAGGTGAGAGATGATGGTAGCTTAAACTAGTGTTGTGGCCTTGGGAGGTGATAAAAAGTAAGCAGATTTACTACATTTTGGAGGCAAAAATGTCAGGATATGATGAATGACATGTAAAAGGTGAACTTTGAAAACGAAATACAAAACATGGATGGCATCTGTGGCTCAAGGAGTAGGGCGCTGGCCCCATATACTAGGTTGAAACCCAGCCCTGGCCAAAAAAACTGCAAAAAAAATAAAAAAGAAATATGAAACATATCTTTCAGAATATGGGCTTGAGTAGCTAGTTGGCTGGTTATGACATAGAGATGGGGAACCCTGGAGACTTAAAATAGCAGTTTAGGGTATTTTTCACTTAAGTCATAATAGTGGAATAAGGTGATATCAGTTCTCAGCTCTGTGCTAAAGCATCTAGGGTGAATTTCAGCCCAATTACTTTGACTCACCCTTGTTAGTCAAAGCTGAACTGGTGAATTTATCAAAACATATTTATAAAGGGTTGTCTATGTAGCCAGCACTACCCATGGTCAACATGGAGCAAAATATAACCCAAGAAAAGTAAACCAGAGTTTTTTGAAAGTCAGTTTGTTAACTGACATTCCTGTTTGTAGTATACAACTTGGAAAAACAAGCCACTCCCCAATTAAATGTGATATTCTCTATCAAGTAAAATAGTTCTTTATGAGAAAAAAAAATCTTTTAAAAAATATACAAATTTGATAAATATTTCAGTAGATACAAAACTAAACTGGATCTTGAATTCAATGTCAGGAATTAGGAAAAAGATGAAATAATATGCCATGTAAAATAGAAAAGGTATGTTACATTTAAAAAACTAAACTAAGAGTCAGTAAGGGTACAATTTTTGCCACTTATTTACATTTTGGCCTGGGGAAATGTCACTTCGTTTTATGGGCTATAATTTTCCCATTTGTAAAATGAAGGAATTGGATTAAATGATCTCTAAGATTTTGTTCAATTCCAACACTCTGTGAGTTTAAATCAGAAAAAAATCTAACTGGGAGACTCAAGGCTAAGGATAGAGTTAGGTTACTATAACAAGTCTTTCCAAAGACAATGAAGAGATGAAATTCACTCAACAAAAAAGGAATTTTTAAAATTATATATTGTCAAAGCATAAAAGATTTAGAAGCATGGAAATTAAAAGTTGTAGCATCGGACGGTGCCTGTGGCTCAAAGGAGTGGGGCGCCAGCCCCATATGCCGGAGGTGGCGGGTTCAAACCCAGCCCCGGCCAAAAACTGCCAAAAAAAAAAAAAAGTAGTAGCATCAATATGGACTCTAGAAAAAAACTACAAAAAAAGAATTTTTCAGTGTTTCTACACATAATCAGGAAAGAGTGACTTGTTCTAGGCAGCAATTTTGATTATTTAGACAGAAATGTACCAAGAGTAAAGAACAGGGAGTTTTTAGAACCCCAGAACTTGATAGAAACATCCTAGAAACCTAATTTCTCTTTCCCTTTGCTATGATTCTCTGTTCATGAAGCTTCCAAGTGGTAGATTACATTACCAAGTAGGGTGCCTATCAGACAGCTGGTCCCATTTATCAGCCTAGGGGCCACTCTCATAGTAAACTAATTAACCAACTTTCTGATTTACATTTAGTCTCTTGTGAGGATTTTAAAAGGGAATTCATTCACTGGAACCAGAACACCCTTTGGTGACAAGAATAAAATGTGTTTCTGTACCCACAAGGATGAAAACCAGCCCCTGGAGCCAAAGTGGTCTCAAAGGCACAGAGACAGTAAAGCCCCCAAAGGAGGTTAGTCTACCACAGCGGTCAGAGTTGTTTTATATTTTGGTTGAGATGCAAAATGTTATGGAGGTTCTTGCTATGTACTGGTACACTTTGGCTCTTCTAGTTCTTTAAATGCTCATCAACAACAAACAAAGGTTTTGCAAGGGCTGGTCTCAGCCCATTTCTCTCCTCTCCACTCACTCTCCACATCCCTATGGCACCAAGTTTCCATAACCCTTCAAACTGTGAGAAAAGCACACAATTTAATAGTCAAAATCATCTGAGAATTTTATCCTGGAAATGGAAAAAGCACTTGGCAGACATCACTAATTCATCCTCACCACATTCCTATGAGGTAGGTGCCATCCTCATTTTCTAGTTGATAAACCAGAAGTTGTCCCATAGAAGTAGGAAAGTCTTAGTATATTAAATGGCTGGCAAATGTATTCTTCTTTCTTACGTAAATATCATTCTTCTTTTTAGAAAGCAACTACGCTCTCAGAATTCTTTTCATGTTTACAAGTCGCTTACATGTCGCTTACATTTTCCCATTTGTCAAATATGCAGAGTGATTATTAAACAATGCAAATTGGAACACTTTGGTGTGTATGTACTCTCTATTTAAAATTCTAAAGTATTTGGACAGCAGCATTGAGAATTATACCACACTATTAGCAAACTGTGAAAATATTATTAGAAGGATTCTAGAATATAGCTTCAGCATGTCTTTATGTGAACAGCTTCAAAATTAGTCCTTCACACAATGTTTTATTATCAGCAGTGAAAGAACTTGGTTCAGTTACAGCAAAAAGTGACAAAATGAAAACCAATTAAATGATGTGGGGGAGGGGTTGTCTGGAAACATCTTGTTTAAATTGTGCAGTAAACATGTGGTTTCTAATTCTCTTGGTTACTGGGTTTCCTCTCAAAGGATGAGAAGCCCATGTTCCCCAGTTCCCGGGTCCTGTACACAATTTTTGTTCCATTTCTGGAGTCTCCATAAATCTGGAGACTTTTTTACAGAAAGAAGAAAATAAAGACCAAAAAACATTTAATTCTTCGGATTTGGTTTGCTTTTCCTTTTTAAAATTTGAATGTAGAAAAGTACACAGAAAGGGAAATAAACTATCTGATAATTTGATGTCTGGACTCTGGGACCAAGAGTTTTAAATTGGGTAAGCCAGCCTGAAAGCTTAACACAGGCTAATGAAAGGTGGCCAACCCCAGAAAAAGCCAAACCAGAAGTTGAGCCCTGGGGAGTAATTAAACTGGGAAAAGACCAAAAATACTTCTCCTAGAAAGAAATGAAAACGCAAGAGTATAATCTCTCTCCAAACTGACTGATCAACTATCTTAAACAGTGAATGCCCTCTCTGATAATAGTTTCCCAATCTTGTACTTTTCCTCAATTCATTTTGAAGAAAAAGTTCAAAGTCTACATTCTGTTGCTGTCAGACATACTTTTCACACCTTGAAGGAAAGGAATTCAAAATTGGTTTTGAAGTGTCTTGCAGACTGAGACCTTTTTTTTTTAACCACTTTAGTCTGTTTCTTTTAACAATTAGCTACTTATTTAGGAGTGTGTGGGGAAAGGAGAACATTACCCCCCACAGAAAATAAAATTGTACTTTCACTTTTGAGGCTTTTAAGCTACCTTGGACTCAACTTCAATAAGCATGTCAAAAGACTGATTTGAAAGAATACATTTTCTCTGCCCCAGGCCCAATCCATAAAAAAATACAATTGATCCATCTTCGGGAACACTTCTAAATCCCCTGAAAGAGGCTATAGCTATTTTAGCAATTAAAGACACTCTGGATTGGAAATATATAATATAGAGATATATTTAAAGTGATCAAGTTATAGAATTTTTGACTAATTCCTACTCAACCCATGGCTATTCCATTTTTAAGATTTCTTCATGATTTTATAAAAAGAATCAATTTCATCAAAATGTGTTTCCAGATAATAATACAAAGGGAAGAAGGCAGAATAGTTTCAGATTCAGGCATTAGCTTCAGAAGTTCAGAAGACTGGCACAGGCCCCTGGAAGTTGTCAAGGAAATAGAGTGGCTTTGTGTGTCAGGTAAGCTTCTCTTTTGCCTCTGCCTTTGCACGTCTTCATTCACACTAACTGAAGCAATTACGTCTGCACCTCAGGAATGTTCCAAATCATGAGACACGTGTGTTCAGAAATATCCTAAAGGAAGAATAGGTTCTTAAATAGCCCAAAATACCTAGGGAAAGCCTAGTTAAAAATACACACTCCATGCTGAAATGTTTCTCAAAAATTACATTTTCCTTAAACTAAGAGACTTTTTGATTTAATCCTTTGAATTAAGACAATCAATATTTGTAACTGTGAATTTTTCAAATGCTACTCTTTAATTCCCTCAATACCTACTCTTAGAGAAAAGACAAAATGTCACAATTTTTCTCTCTGGTCATCCCAACGTTATGAACTTAATTAAAAACCCACTGATGGTTCATCAGCTAATGAATAGATAAACAAACTATGGTATATCCACAAAAGAGAATACTATGCACCAATAAAAATGAAGGAAAACAATACGTATGGATCTTGAAGCCTTATGATAAATGAAGGAAGCTAGACCAAAATGGCTACATGTATAAACATTCCATTTCTATGTTATTTTAGAAAAGGCAAAACTACAGGGTAGAAAATACCCTGTTGCCAGAGGTTGGTGGTGAGGGAGCACTCATGTTTGAGAGATATGGGAGAATTGGGGAAAGCGATGGAAATACTCTGTATCTTGATTTGGGTGGTAATTAGGTAGTTGTCAAAACCCATAGAGCTCTACGCTAAACAGGGTGAATTTTTGTTGTATCAAAATTATCCTTCAATCAACCTTTTAAAAAATATAAACTTACTTTTAAGTCTCCCCTCAAAAAAGAAACACCCACACTGGTAGTTAGAACCTCTCAGGTTAGTCATGCGACAAATCCCACATATTATTATACTGTACCACAAATTGAAATTATCCCAGTGCAAAGAACACTGGAGCAAAAATTTAATACAATAATCATTCTAATACTATTTTTTTCTATTAAAAAATGTTTTAAAGTCTCAGTGGAAATATAATACCAAAAGTTATACTTTCCAATTAAAAATGACCTAGGATTATTTCAAAGTAAACCACAAAAGGGTAGTTCTTCTAGAATATGGTGGCTCTCTCCCTCCCTCTCTCTCTCTCTCACACACACACACACACACACACAAATCTCTAAATCTAAATTAAGTTTTCCAATTTATTATATACTGAACCACCAATCAGGTGACATTTAGAAATATTTTACCATTAGACCCATATTGTACTTCTACTAAACCAATACTTTATTCTACTTCTGGTTAGTATTCTGATTATTATACCAAAAACCTTATAAATTACGTCAATCCAGAGAGACAATACAAATCAGACAAATATTTATAGTACATCTAATATTTTTACTACCTTTTTGTTACTGCATTCAATTTAAAAAAAAAATATTGTGTGGATGACGCCCGTGGCTCAGTGAGTAGGGTGCCAGCCCCATATACCAAGGGTGGTGCGTTCGCACCCGACCCTAGGCAAACTATAAAAAATAGCTGGGTGTTGTGGTGGGCACCTGTAGTCCCATCTACTTGGGAGGCTGAGGAAAGAGAATCGCCTAAGCTCAGGAGTTGGAGGTTACTGTGAGCTGTGACACCATAGTACTGTACTGAGGGAAATAAAGTGAGACTCTGTCTCTCAAAAAAAAAAAAAAAAAGCACAATATTGTGAATTATGTGCAACTATCTGTTTAATGGATAAGGAAAGAAATACTGAATGAAATCCAGTGACTTATCCCAAATCACCCACCCAGTTTATACTACAATCTGGATTCAAACACAGCTCTGGATGTCACTCTGAGATGACTGAGCAAGGAGTAGGTATTTGGAGGGTTAATTGGGCATTAAAATAGGTCTATGACTATGAAAGGTTTGCAGTATAAAGTTGGAACATCAGTATCTGATTGAAAGTACAGCCAGAGCACTTTTCACTCACCCAGATCATCTCATTTAGGGATTTTTCTTGGGTTTGACTGTGCTAACTTCATCCATTTTTTTTTCTCCATCTCAAATTTATTCTCTTCTTTCACAGGGTTTTAGAAAATATCTTTAATCTGCCAAGCCTGCAGTCATAGGCAGGCATTTGAATGTTATTTCACAACGTGTTTGTAAAGGAAAAAGCCAGTATACTAATTTAAAGACAGCCTGTGAGTGCTCGGTGTTATACCTCGTGTAACACTCCAGACATAGAAGTAGCAGGGTAAGTGGGGAGAAAACAGCATTCCCACCCAGTTTCCAGCATGCATGTTCTTCCAGAAAGTGGCCACATACAGAACACACATTACAGTGTAAAAATAACACCACCACCTCACACTGCTTCCCCTCTTTCTCTCAGATGATTAAAAGATTAATGAAAACATGGTTGCCTTTTTCTTGTAACAAGAATTCTTTACTTGGGCAGAGAATTGTGGTTCAGCTAACTTTTAAAAATCATCCAGTAGTCTTAACTGATTAAATCGTTCTGTAGTTTCCACAGTGAAGGATTTCTACCTCATCTGTGTATCCTCGGACTCTTAAGGTACTCTGTTTGTGTTTACCAAAATCCCTAGCTGTTTAAAGTCAAATCAAATTCCCAAATTGTGCAATTAAAGGAGTGACTACCTTTCCAAACCAAATTATATATTTCATCTGACAAATGCCATTTTGAAATGTGTTAGAAGGACAAAGCTCAAAAGCCTAGTAATACAAAGTCTACATACGTAACACATAGATGTTTAATATTCTTCTTCTGGAATATAAAACCCCAAAGTTGCCGAACAAAATGTTTATATAAAACTGATCAGAACTAATTACTTTTCTTGATGAAATGGTAGGGGAAAAGTAAGCAAAAAGTCCACAATGAGTTTCTTGGAAGTTAAACAGAAGCAGCATGTGTCGCTATGTCTACTCTTTGAATTTTCACATGTGGATCTATAGAAAGGGCATTTTGGCTTTGTAATTATGGTCCTTGTGTAGACCTATTTCAAGCAACCCCTTGGTCAACCCATCTGCATGGCGGTGTGCAAATTAATTTTTTAAGCAGCTTAAAACCCTGAGATAAGAAAACAGCCAAGTTCACACTATGTTTGGAAACTTCCTGACTGTTAAGTATTTTGAATGCTCCTTTAACGCTGTTTTGAGTCCCTTTTGTATTAGTTTGTCCTAACAGATTCCCCCCCACCTTTGAAAAGAAAATTTTAAAAGCTGGTTAGCTGTGAAGTCCCTCCCACAGGCAGTTTTAATTACCTGACAAATGTTTCCCATACTTACCATTCCCTTCTACTGCTGAGAGAGCAAGCACCCGCAAGAGAGGGAGGGCTGAGTATTTGTGTGTGTGTGTGAGTGTGTGTGTTTGTGAGAGTATGGCTGTTTGTGAATGTGTATGTGTTTAAGGGGAAGCCACTTCCTTAGCAGACTCAACCAATTTAATATCAACAACAAGAAAATTGTTTAGGTTTTTTTCAAAACTAAATTACAGTTATTGGTGTTTTCACACTTGGCATTTTAAAGGACCCTACTGTAATGTTCATTTCCTTCAGGATAGTTTCGTATGCTAAAAAACTCTCTGGCAACCATATGTCATATTCTATTCTTTTAAAATCTCATTAGGTGGCCTTGTTCTCTCCACTATATTGTCTTCCTTGGGTGTTCAGGGGAGGGCCAGATGCTTAGAGAAGATCCAAGGAATGAGCTAATGAGACTTGTTTCGTACGGAATGGTTCTGGACTGTTCACTTACTAAAAACATGTAATTTACAAATATATGCTTTGGCTATACCAAATACATTCAGAAGAATAAACACATATAAGCTGGAAAAATAGATATCAAAATGCTAAAAGATTGGGAATATGAAAAATGAAGTTTTGTCTTTCAATTTTTTAAGAAAAATTTGTAATGAGTGTGCATTTTCTTTAAATGGAATATTAAATTCTAAAATGATGTTTTCTTTACATCATAGAGAAAACAGATATGTGTTTACTGGTTGGGTCACTATTTTAGCAATTATTACAAGCGCCTTTTTTTTTTTTAAAGATGTACACTTTTATTGAACTGGTCTCAAGTCAGTGTACAGGTAAGCCCTGGCTGCCTCCACACCTCCACCCAGTCCCAGGGAGACCAAAAAATATGGAACGCTTCACGAATTTGCATGTCATCCTTGTGCAGGGGCCATGCTAATCTTTTCTGTATCACTCGAATTTTAGTATATGTGCTGCCGAAGCAAGCACTACTACAAGTGTCTTTAGGGGCACTCTTTGGTTTTGCTGATACGTAGTACTGATTTACAGTTTCAAGTCTCCTCAAAAATTCTGAGTTTATTTATGCCATAACTATAATTTCTTGCTCACAGCAAGTTGGAGCCTATAAATTTCATTTTATCAATAGAGAGAAAACTGTTTCCACCAACGTCGCATTTTCACAGAGTGCCTCCATGGTACAGATTAATAGTCTCTCCCTCCTTGGATTTCTATGGAACTTACTGTTTTCAAAGCTTATTTGGCACTTAGCATTATTAATGACTTATAGTTATTATTTTTTTAGGTACATATGTTTCATCTACCAATTAGATGATAAACTCCTAGAAGAACAGTGGTGTTTTTTGTCCAAAGCTTCACATTTTAATATCTTTAAAATTAAAGATAAAACACAATTATAGCCCAGAAAGAAGGAGAGAAGAGGAGCATCAAGGGAGGGGAGCAAGGTGGACGGGTGGAGGGAGGGTAATCGGCGGGACCTCACTTACTGTGCATATTGCAAGGGTACATGTGAAATATATTAAGAGTCGAGTATAAATGTCTAAACACAACAATTAAAGAAGTGAGGTGAAGGCTATGTTAACCAGTTTGATGTAAACATTCTAAATTGTATATAAAATCAGCACACTGTACCCCATAAATGCAATGATGTACACAGTTATGATCTAATAAAAAAATTAAAATTAAAAAAAGAAAATGGGAAAAAATAAAATAAAATGAGATTCATTGAGTATTTATGACTGTGTATCAGGCTCATACATACACCTAGACCAATCACAGGGGGTTGGAGTTTGGAGTGGGAGGGTGGAGCAAGCGAGACCAATTAAGACTGGTCCTGAGTCACCCCATCACTTTTCCTGAGCATATAGGAAAGAGAAGACCAGAACAGAACAAGGGCTTCACCACCAACAAGGGGGGGATGGTGGTGAGCTCATCAGGAATGGCAGGTAGTAGCAGCAACAATGGCACATGTTCATAGCATGATGACAATGGTGAAGATTTCAACACTAAGAGGATTAGTTGCTCAAACACTGGGATCTAGCACAGGGAGAGAAAATGAACAAATGTAATAGGACCGATACTGCTCAGCATGATTTCTAACACTATATGTGAATCACATCGAATTTATAAACACATATTATTACCACCAGTAAACACTCACAATATAGTCTATTACATACCTTTCCTGGCTTAAATGTGCTGTGATATTATAAAATGTCTATGCCAGAGACTTTGTTGTTTCTATCAATTCTTTTATTTCCCATGTGCAGAAGACATGAGTAACAGATAGAATAAGAAAAAGACTTCTATTTTAAATTTGACAATTGTGATTTGATAAGTCCAAGAATATAAATTGATTAATAGTATAGACTCAACAGGTGTGCTGTAATACATTCTATTCTATTTTTTAAACATGATTGTTGGATTTTTGCATTATGCATTTTCCTACAGGCTGTGCACAGTAAATACTGAATAAATATCTGATGAATGAATCAATGAGTTAGTGAATAGATTGAGTGAAATGTGGAAAGCAGAGAATGTAATTCCTATGCATCAGGGAGAAAAAAATACCTTTTCCTTGCCCATTTCAAGGTTCAGTTTGTGAATGAGGCATCTACAATAAAAGGCAGATTAGCAAGAGAAAAGCATACAAATTTAAAGTTTTGGTAAGTTTTATGTGATACATGAGCATGCAGAAATGAAGACTCAAAGAAACAGGAAAGCCTATGTGTCCCTGTGCTTAAGTATAACAAAGAGTGGATGGTCAGACAGAAGCTTATTAGACACAGTGGGTATGATCCAATGGTAATAAATTGGGAGAGGAGAAGCCAGCAAGGCTTATTTGTTCAGATCCATCCCTGTGTCCTTGTGTCCTCAGGCACAAGGGTATTTCTTTCCTTTGAGGAAAGGGAGAGTACCTGTGGAATAAGGGTCTTATGACCTACTTTAGGAAAGTCAGCTGGGTTTTATGGCCAGCTTCAGTGGAGAAGCAAGATGTCTGATACAATGGGTAGACCATGTTTTTTTTGTTTTGTTTTGTTTTGTTTTTTGAGACAGAGTCTCACTTTGTCGCCCTCGGTAGAATGCCGTGGCATCACAGCTCACAGCAACCTCCAACTCCTGAGCCTAGGTGATTCTCCTGCCTCAGCCTCCCTAGCAGCTGGGACTACAGGTGCCTGCCACAACGCCCAGCTATTTTTTCTGTTGCAGTTTGGCCATGGCAGGGCTTGAACCTGCCACCCTTGGTATATGGGGCCAGCGCCCTACTCACTGAGCCAGAGGCACAGCCCGACAATGTTTTTATTAATGAAGTAGCATCAAGTAAGAAATTGTGTTGCTGTGTACAATATGTTGAAAAAGACAATAGATACAACATGACTAGAAGGTCAAAAGATTATAACCCTTAAGCCACATGTATGGATGCATCTTCATAACCCATCTAATCAATTATCTAAGGAGATTCAAAATCTAGCTTCTACCAGCTGAGTGCAGTGGCTCACACCTGTAATCCAAGCACTTTGGGAGGGTGCGGCAGATAGAACGCTTGAGCTCAGGAGTTCGAGACCAACCTGAGCAAGAGTGAAACTCTATCTGTACTAAAAATAGAAAAACTAGCCAAGCATTGTGGTAGGCACATGGAGTCCCAGCTACTTGGGAAGCTGAGGCAGGAGGATCTCTTGAGCTGAAGACTTTGAGGTTGCTGTCAGCTATGATGCCACAGCACTCTACCCAGGGTGACAGAGTGAGACTCTGCCTCAAAAAAAAGAAAAAAAAGGCTCACCACCTATAGCTCAAACGGCTAGGGTGCCAGCCACATACACCGGAGCTGGCAGGTTTGAATCCAGCCCAGGCCCACCAAACAACAATGATGACAACTACAACGAAAATAGCCAGGTGCTGTGGTGGGTGCCTGTAGTCCCAACTACTTGGGAGGCTGAGGCAAGAGAATTGCTTAAGCCCGAGAGTTTCAGGTTGCTGTGACAACCTCCCAGGGCGACAGCTTGAGACTCTGTCTCAAAAAAAAAAAAAAAAAGAAGAAGAAGAAAAAGAAAGAAAGAAAGAAAAAAGAAAAAAAAATAGAAGACCTCAGCAGAAGGATATATCAGGTATTTTATCAACTAATCATGGAGGCAATTCATTTAACAAACTTCTGGCAAAATTTCACTATGCACGAAATGGAAATGAAGAAATTTCAATGGAGAAAATGAGAATAAATGAAATAACATAAGTGAAAGGCTTATACCTTTAAAAGAAATGAACTCTGGAAACAGGAGGCAGGAGAATGTAGTAGTGAAGAAGCAGGATTCTAGAAGCAGAATGCCCAAGTTCAAGTCAGTAGCCACCATTTACCACCTGGAAAAATTTCTTAAGCTCTGAGACTCAGTCTATTAATCTCTACAATGAGAGATTACTTAAGTAAACACCTATTTGATAAAATTATTGTGAGGTTATATAAAAATATCCAGCTCAGTGTATAGTACATAGTAGCTCTTAATGAATGTTAGATTTGTCTTTCTACAGCTACATCTATATATGAAAAAATTTTGTTGAGAAACTACTATGTATGTTTTCTTTTTTATTTCAAATTAATATGAGGGTACAAATTTTTAGGTTACATTGTTCTCCTGTATTATATAGATCATAAGTAGATAGGGATTTTATCCACATATTGAAATCAACCTCTTTCAGATGTGAAAAAAACTGATCAAAATTATTCCATACCTTTCAGCAAAATAAAGGAAATGGCATTTTATGAAGTAGTATTTCTATTGAATTTAGTAATCACTCTATAGCAAATTAATCTCTATAGCTTAGAGCAGGCATCCTCAAACTTTTTTTTTTTTTTTTTAAGTTTCGGAATCTACGGTTCCCCATGGGTTTCCTCAGTCCCCCGGAAACATGACTCTCCAGCAGCAGCCTCAGTTGTCTCCACCTGCCGTGCCTGCAATGCCGAGTGCGCTCCCGGCCATCTGAGTGTCCGCCCCATGCGCTCCATCCTCAAACATTTTAAACAGGGGGCCAATTCACTGTCCCTCAGACCATTGGAGGGCCAGACTATAGTTAAAAAAAAAAAAAAAACTATGAACAAATGCCTATGCACACTGCACATATCTTATTTTGTAGTAAAAAACAAAATGGGAACAAATACGATTCACACCAACGCATGTGGCCTGTGGGCCGTAGTTTGAGGACCCCTGGCTTTTTAGAGAGTTATTTCATATGGAACAACTACCATTCTACAGTGGCAAAATAGCAACATTCCTATTTTAAAATATTTTATTCTCTTTTAATATTTTCTTTTTAGGCTCGGCGCCTGTGGCTCAAGCGGCTAAGGCACCAGCCACATACACCTGAGCTGGAGAGTTCGAATCCAGCCTGGGCCCACCAAACAACAATGACAGCTGCAACCAAAAAATGGCCGGGCGTTGTGGCGGGCACCTGTAGTCCCAGCTACTTGGGAGGCGGAGGCAGGAGACTTGCTTGAGCTCAGGAATTGGAGGTTGCTGTGAGCGGTGATGCCACAGCACTCTATCCAGGGTGACAGCTTGAGGCTCTGTCCCAAAAAATATATATATTTTCTTTTTAATTTTACATTTTTGTGTTTTAGGGACAGGTTATCACTCTGTCACCCAGGCTGGTGTGCAATAGCATGATCATCGCTCACCGTAGTGTCAAAGTCCTGGGCTAAAATGATTCTCCTACATCAGCCTCTTGAGTTAATGGAATTACAGGTGCAAACCATGATGCCTTGCTATTCTTAATTTCTTTTAATTTTCATCTTATTTAATCAAGAAACACCATAGATTGTGCAATGTAGCAAGAGGAGCTGACAATGACCATGAATCTGATTAGAACAGAAACATGTGAACAAAGTAAACAGTCTCAGCCCCATTGGTGTTTCTTCAAGTCTTTTATGTGATCCTAAAAATGACATTATTTAAGAGAGGAGACAAAAGAGCAATAGAAAGACAAGCAATAGAAAGACCAGCAATAGAAAGACCAGATATACAGATGAGAAAAGAGGAAAGAAGAAAGAGAAAATACAAATTTCTTACAGTATGATATTTAGCAAGTGCCTAAATGCTATTCTTACACACACACACACATACACAAATCTCTCTTCATTGTTTATCCCCACACTTATATGATAGAAATGTCTTTTGTGGGATGCAGCTACCCCAGATCAATATTCATTTATTTATTGATGACAAATCTGAACCCTCGAGATAAGCTATCAGTAGATATTTGGTTCTAGAAAAAGGACAATCAGAAAGAAGACACCATCTTCTAGTTTTCTCAATGCCTTTACGGTGATCTTTTTGGTAGATGGCTTGAGTCAGAAATTTTTGAGGAAGAGAAATGGAACATATGTGAAAATAATAAAGCATAGTGGTTACATTAGACAGATATAGCCCATGTTGTGCTGGCAAATGGTGGGGAGGGATCAGAGTAAGGAGTTCGGATTTATAGAATTTTCCAGTTTCCATAGTGTGAATATATTCACCATGCCCACTTTACGTTTGCAACATGATGTTAACTATCTCACAAAATTCTTGAAAATTTTGCAGTTAGCTCTCATGAGCTAGTTCAATCCAGTCCTGGCACACCACCAATTAAAGCTATATGACCATATGTCAAGTCACATGATCTCTCTGAGCTTCACTTTCCTCTCCTCTTCTGTAAATCACAACCACCATAATTAGTATTATCATATCACTATATTATATTATTACTGTCACAATAATCCCCAAGGTCATCATCATCCCTGCTATGATTTCTATTATTTCAATCCCACTTACAACCACAAGATCCAATCCTTATGTCAAAGTCTCCCAAAGTCTTACACCAAAGTCTCAAAGAAACACTATGGCTTTTCACCTCGTGATGAGCAAAGTTAACATAGTCCAATATCAAAATTCAAGAGTATGATGCCTATTGCAGATCATCTCCCCAAATCTCCCTCATTATATTTATTTCTAACTCAAGAGAAGGGAGGAAGAGATCAGAAAGAAAGTAGGGAATGATCTTGGCTTAAAAAAACCTCTTTCTGAATATTTTCTACTTATATCCATCTCTCCATCTATCCATCCCTCTCTCCATCTATTAAGTTAGTATTAACTGAGTAGCTACTACAAAATATGTACAGCTTTGTGCTAGACAATGAGGAGTTAATGATGGGAAAACAGGAAAAGTCACTGTCCTTGAGGAGTCAATTGCCTAGTGGAGGGAACATGTCTTCCTCCTCCCATCCCTGGCCCAGGTAAGGCTCCTTTATTATAGATTTTCATGTGCTTTTACTTCTATTCTTCAAAATGCTCATGTATTTTTGGTGATGGTTTAATATCTGTGAAAGAAATGATTAATTTGGAATCTGACAGGTAGGCAAACGTGAGAAATGTGCACAGAGATGAGAGCAGGCTAAGAGATAAGCAACCAGCTATTTGGATCTGAAATTTTGAGAAGTGTCCTAGATGAGGTTTATAATTTAAGATTCATGAGTATGTAGACAAGGTCAATGAGCCTCAGGGAAAGGGAAAGATTGCTATGAAAAAGAAAAGGGGGGGAGGAGCAAGATGGCCGACCTAACGCAGCTTCCGACAGAGTCTCCTGTCCAAAAGGAAAGATAACCTCCAGAAACTGCCCAATTCAGCTGAAGACAGGGAGCCCAGCCTAGAGAGAGAAGTGATAACTGCAGGTCACCTCTGAGGCAAGCTGCGACTTCAGGAAACCAAGCTTCAGGCAGAAAAACTGAACTAAAGTTTTCCACCATTTCGAACTTCCAGGACACCCTTCCCCCCTTACCTGATGCACCAGAAGCCTGACCTCTGCTGAAACTGAGGGAGGAGGACTTGAGCAGCGCCCACCCTCCCTATCTGCCAGACCAGGTGGCCAACAAGGTAAGAGACTCAGGGGCCCCAACAAGTCCCCACCAGACCCCAGGACAGGGTCGCAGCAAGGACCCCTGAGCGGCTCTGATTCGTGTTCCACCAGGCCTCAGCCTGCCACCTGCAGTGAACAGGAACTCTGCCGGGCCTTGGCCCACTGCCAGCAGTGGCCAGGAAGTCCGTCTAGTCTCCCGTGAAGTGTTGTTTTGTGCCCTGCCCGCCTAGGCTCCCAGCCCCCTGGGACCCCCGCTTGGTTCAGATCCATGCCCCAGGCCCGCAGCCCACATCAGCCAGGAACTCAACTAAGCTGGGATCCCCACTCGGCGCCCATTGGCACCCCACTGGGCCTTAGCCCTCCACCAGCAACAGCCAGGAACTCCGCTGGGACTCCCGGGCAGAGCCCATCTGTGCCCACCTGGCCTCAGCCTGCCACCTAGCCAGGACCCTCGCACATATCTGATCCACGCCCTATGGGAATCAGCCCTCCGCCACTTGGCCCTCTGCTTGCAGCAGCCAGGGCCTCCACCAGGCCTCAGCTGGCTGCCTGGCCTGCACTGGTCAGGAACTTTGCTGAGACCCCTGTGCCAGGCCTCTGCCTGCTGCCCACACCAGCCAGGGACTCCTCCAGGAACCTGCCAGGCCTCCACACCTCCCTGCCTGGGCCAGGAATTCTGGGAGCCACATAACTCGCCTCCTCCCCTACCGTCTCTGCCTCTGCACAGGCCCTGCCCATCTAGTCAGGGATTCAGGAGGCTGCGCCACCCATGCCTCCTTCCAGAGCCCTCCTTCCAGCCAGAGACTGCTTGAGACACGGGCTCCCTTTGCAAAGGCCACCAGGTGCCCTATCCCATGCCCTGCTGCTTGATCTGGGCGTGCCGCACTCTGGAGCTTCTCCCGCAGCCAGATCTCCCTGGGTGGGGCAGTCCCAGAGGAGCTACACAGGGTCACTCCCTACAAATATCCAGCAACAACAGAGTGATCCTGCCAAGGTCTGATCTGGGAGAGAAACCTCCGCAACTCTGAGGATGGTCATAGGCAACAGTGAAAAATAATCATGACACGGAATCAACACAAAAACTCTGGCAATATGAATAATCGGAATAGATCAACTCCCCCAAGGAACGACAAGATAGATACAGCACAAGATCTCTTGCATAAGTAAATGGCTGAGATGTCAGAAATTGAATTCAGAGTCCCAATAGCAAATAAGATCAGCAGAATGGAAGAAAAGAAAAAATTAGAATTTCAAGCACTAATCCAAAAGATGACCCAAAATATGTCTCAAGAATTGAACGAATTCAAAGACAAAATGACCAAAGATTTTGACACATTGAGACAAGAAGTTGCAGCCCTCAAAGATCTGAGAAATACAGTAGAATCCCTCAGTAAGAGAATGGAGGAAGCAGAAGGAAGGATTTCTGACATGGAAGACAAAGGTTTTGAATGCTCCCAAACCTCCAGAGAGGAAGAGAAATGGAAGGCAAAAATGGATCATTCTCTCAGACAGCTCTGGGACATCTCAAAGAAAACCAATATTTGCCTTATAGGGATACCTGAAAGTGATGAAGTGGCTTCACAAGGCACAGAGTCTCTTCTTTATGAGATTATGAAGGAGAATTTTCCAGACTTGCCAAGAGATTCTGAAATTCAGATAGCAGACAGTTTCAGAATCCCAGCACCACTCAACCCGTATAAGTCATCCCCCAGGCAAATCATAATTAAGTTCACTAAAGTTAATATGAAGGAGGAAATTCTGAAAAAAGCCAGACTTAAGAAATCCATTACCTACAAGGGGAAGAATATTAGAATAACTTCAGATCTCTCTGATCAAAACTTTCAAGCTAGAAGAAAATGGTTATCAACTATTAACCTCCTAAAACAAAAGAAATTTCAACCCAGGATTCTGTACCCAGCTAAAATGAGTTTCATTTATGATGGAGAAATTAAATACTTTAATGACATCCACATGTTGAAGAAATTTTCTATAGCTAAACCAGCTCTCCAGGATATTCTTAGACCTATCCTCCATAATGACCAGCATAATCCTCCACCACAAATGTAAACTC
>CAUYRH010157165.1:0-13428 GCA_963574655.1 Perodicticus potto | reverse complement strand
ATCTTATTTTGTGAGAGTCCATTGCTTAGTTTTATTTTTTGCATCATTGTGGAAGTTAGGTTCTGCCCTTTAATTTCTGAATTCTTACTTTGCTGTTGATCCATTGTGATGGTCAGTGTGTAGAACAGGTTGAAATATTTCCTGTAGAGCTGGTCTTGTTGTGGCAAATTTCCTCAATGTTTGTATATCAGTAAATGATTTGATTTCTCTGTCAATTTTAAAGCTTAGCTTAGCAGGATATAGAATTCTGAAAAAAAAAAAAGAATTCTGGGCTGGAAATGGTTCTGTTAAAATAGATTGAAGGTAGATGACAATTGTCTTCTGGCTTGAAAAGTTTCATTAGAGAAGTCTGCAGTCACCCTGATGGATTTGCCTCTGTAGGTCAACTGGTGCTTACTCCTGGCAGCTTGAAGAATCTTTTCTTTTGTCTTGACTTTGGACAGGTTCATCACAATGTGTCTTGGAGAAGCTCTGATAGAGTTGAGGCAACCTAGGGTCTGATATCTCTCTGAAAGGAGTGTGACAGAATCTTTGGTGGTATTTGGGAAATTTTCATTTATAATATTTTCTAGAATGGCTTCCATTCCCCTGGGGCATTCTTCTTCCCCTTCTGGGATACCTATAACTTCTATGTTTGAATGCTTCATAAAGTCCCATAATTCTGTCAGTGAATGTTCTGCTTTCTCTCTCCTTTTCTGCCTCTTTAACTATCAGAGTTATCTCAAGAGCTTTGTCCTCTACCTCTGAGATTCCTTCTTCTGCATGGTCTAATCTGTTGTTGGTACTTTCTATTGCATCTTTAAGTTCCCTAATTGACTGCTTCAGTTCCTTCAGCTCTGCTATATCCTTTCTATATTCTTCATATCATTCATCTCTTATTTGATTCTGTTTTTGGATTTCCTTTTGGTTATTTTCCACTTTACCAGCAGTTTCCTTCATTGTTTTCATCATCTGTATTCTAAATTCCCTTTCTGTCATTTCTAACATTTCTTTATAGGTGGAATCCTCTGCAGTAGCTACCTCATGATCCCTTAGAGGGGTTGCTCTGGACTGGTTTTTCATGTTGCCAGGATTTTTTTGCTGATTCTTCCTCATGAGTGTTTTCTTTTATCTGTTTTCTTGTCCTAATTTTCCTTTCACTTCCTCTTGCTCTTTAAGTTACCGTGCCTCTGGCCTAGGGTTTCAATGAGTCCTTTTGGTACAGGACCAAAAGAACAAGAAGATTGAAGAGCAAGAAGGGAAAAAATAAAAAAAAAAAAAGAAAGAAAGAAAAGAAAAAAGAGAAAGGAGAAGGCGTGAGTAAAAGGGAATATTGACAAAAAGAAGAAGAGAGGTACAGAAAGAGGGAGTTAGGAGCAATATAGGTGTACAGTAGGGTACTTTGACCCAACCTTAAAAACCCCCAACTTCTGGGGGTGCTGGGTTGGGTGGTTCACTTGAGGTCAGCAGCTCTTTGCTAGCCTCTTTGCTAGCCACTTCCACCAAGTAAAGAGGAAAGATAAAAATGCTATAAATCAGGCTCGGTGCCTGTGGCTCAATGGGCTAAGGCGCCAGCCACATATACCTGAGCTGGTGGGTTCGAATCCAGCCTGGGCCCACCAAACAACAATGACGGCTGCAACCAAAAAATGACCGGGTGTTGTGGCAGGCGCCTGTAGTCCCAGCTACTTGGGAGGCAGAGGCAGGAGACTTGCTTGAGCCCAGGAATTGGAGGATGCTGTTAGCTGTGATGACACGGTACTCTATCTAGGTTGACAGCTTGAGGCTCTGTCTCAAAAAAAAAAAATGGTATAAATCAAACCAAAACAAGCTAGCAGAAAACTTTACAGGATAAAATTGGGGCAAGAACCAAATAATAGGGGTAGAAACACTGGCAAAAATGAAGTTCTAATTGTTAAAGAAGGCAACAATGGAAAATTATATTTAAACTAGAAAAGTGAAGAAAGAAAAAAAGAAAAATCTAGAGGGAAAATTTTGAAATTAAAAACAAACAAGCAAAAAAGCAGTGTGTGTGTGTGTGTGTGTGTGTGTGTGTGTATATATATATCTTGGTGAATATTGTCTGGGCAGCAGGTGATCTTCTGGGGAAATGAGATGTTAATCACAATGCTGATGCAGCTGTATGAGATGGAGACTGGAGGCCTCTGCTGATTTCTTAAACCCAGGGTGGAGAGCCTAAATCTCTCTTCAGCCCGCTTAAAAGGTACTTTAAACTGTTAACCTTGGCTAAGCAGAAGCTTTCCCAGGAAAGCACTGTCACTGCAGTCACTCCTGAAGTGGCTGTCTACTTACCCAGTGTGCCCAAACCGGTCTCACTGTATGCCCCTGAGGGCCAAGGCTGTATGGTGTCTCAGTCCCTGCCTTTAGGCTGCTCAGTCACTGGATTACTAGACCAAGGTCTCTGGCCCAATCCTTGCTCTGAGACCCTGAGGGCGGAGCTTGCTGGGGCTGTTCTCCCACAATGGCTCCACACAGTCCACAGCCAAACACTATTAGTTCCATCCAGAGGCTCAGTCTGGGGCCCTAGACGATGCTTAAAGTCCTCTGCACTCTTGCCCAAGTTCTCCCAAGGTCATTCAACAGAGTGCCAAGTCCAAGAAAAAAAAAAAAACACAAAACAGCTCACAGGTAAGGCCTTTCCGGTTTGCACTCTCACTGCTGCTGTACTTACCGCTGCCGGTGGGATTAGACCAAATGAACATACGCAACCACTTGCCAGTTCTCCACTGCTTTTGTCCTTCTCATGGGGTCCAGAAGTCTCTTGCTGACTCCCTGTGTCCCCAAAGGGACGTTTTTGGGCAAATCCCACCAGCCACAGATGTATAGATTCTTCTCTCCCCAGTCTCACTGTGCCCAGTTGCAAGGGAGCTGTTACTCAGCTGCCATCTTGCTCCTCCCCCACTATTTTTTAATTTTTGAGACAGAGTCTCACTTTGTTGCCTTAGGTGGAGTGCTGTGGCATCATCAAGCTCCCAGCAACCTCAAACTCTCAGGCTTAAGTGATCCTCCTGCCTCAGCCTCCCCAGTAGCTGGGATTATAGGCAGCCACCACGATTCCTGGCTAGATTTTATTTTATTTTTTCTATTTTATAGAGATGGGGTCTTGCTCTTGTTCAGGCTGGTCTTGAACTCCTGGGCATAGGCAATCTACCTGCCTCAGCCTCCCAGAGTGCTAGGATTACAGGCAAGAGCCACCGTGCTTGGCTGGATCACTTCTTGCAAGGAAAAAACATTCAATTCTCAGCAAGCTGTGGAAAACAACTTTTGCAATTTCATTGCCACTCACTCTCCAGGCTGTTGACATAAACAAGCTACTGTTAAGATGGCAAAAACATGTCAATAGTTTAGTTTAATAGTTTTACCATTATTTTCATTAATGGTACTGCTTCTTGTTTGAGATATAAGAAGCTAAACTTTAGATTCAAAATTGGACATTTCAGGCTCAGCACCTGTAGCACACTGGTTATGGCACCAGCCACCTGCACGGAGAGTGGCGGGTTCGAACCTGACCCAGGCCTGCTAAACAACAATGACAACTGCAACAACAATAACAAATAGCTGAGTATGTTGGCGGTTGCCTGTAGTCCCAGCTACTTGGGAGGCTGAGGCAAGAGAATCACTTAAGTCCAAGAGTTGGAGGTTGCTGTGAGCTGTGATGCCATGGGACTCTACTGAGGGTGACATAGTGAGACTCTGTCTCAAAAAAAATTGGACATTTCATATCTAAGGACCTAAACATAGTAACTAATACCCTCTCTGTAGCTCACTTGACCTTCCCTCAGCTTGTAACATCGTTGCACACCCTCTCCTCCACCCAGTGCTCTCCCACCTTTGGCTGTCATGAGAGAACTGCCTCCTAAGTTCTTTTTTGTCCTTCCGCCTAATCTTGGTCAATTTTCTTCATTAGCTTCTCTTGTGCTGCTTGTCCCTGAAACACCAGTGCACCCCAAAGGCCTCAACCTCGGGCTTCTACTGTCTTTATTCCCATCCCATCACTCACTGACTTCAGTGACACCCAAGGTTAGTCACAATTGAAAGTAAAATTTTCATGACAATGCCTCCTATTCAGACCTTTCTCCAAAGCGTAGTACTTGCTTATTTATAATAACTCCATTTAGATATGGGTCCTGGATCCTCATTTTCATCTGTAATGGAATCTTCTTTACCTTCACACCTGCCCCTCTTCCTGGAGACCTTCTCTGTAGAACCTTTGTACTCCCCATTACTCAAGTTAGGCATGTTGCTCTCTGGCCACAAATGGGCTCATGCCTATAATCCTACCACTCTGGGAGGCCAAGGTGGGTGGATCGCTGGAGCTTAGGAGTTCAAGACCAGCCCAAGCTGGCTGGGCACCCCAGCTCAGTGGCCACATGCTCCGGGCCTGGTGGGTTCGAACCCAGCCTGGGCCTGCTAAACAAACAAACAAACAAAAAGGCTGGACGTTGTGGTGAGCTCCTGTACTTGGGAGGCTGAGGCAAAGGGAATCTCTCGAGCTCAAGAGTTTGAGGTTGCTGTGAGTTGTGACGCCATGGCACTCTACTAGAGGGTGACAAAGTGAGTGAAAAAGTGAGACTCTGTCTCAAAAAAAAAAAAAAAAAAGACCAGCCCGTTCAAGAATGGAAGAAAAAGTATCCAATGTACTCAGCCCTACTATGAAGCTAATTTATAGCTGTCATATGAAAGGTATAACCCAACTATAACACAAGAATATGGGGAAAGGGGCAAGGGTAGGGAGGGGAGGGGGAGGTTGGGGTGGAGGGAGGGTCATTGGTGGGGCCACACCAATGGTGCATCTTAGAAGGATATAGGCGAACCTTACTAAATGCAGAATACAAATGTCTTCATATAATAACTGAGAAAATGCCAGGAAGGCTATGTTAATCAGTTTGATGAAAATAGTTAAGATTGTATATGAAACCAGCACATTGTACCCCTTGATCGCACTATTGTACACAGCTATGATTTAATAAAAAAGACAATAAAATTAAAAAAAAAAAAAAAGACCAGCCCGAGCTAGAGTGAGACCCTGTCTCTATGAAATAGAAAATAAAATCTAGCTGGGAATCATGGTGGACGCCTGTAGTCCCAGCTACTACAGAGCCTAAGGCAAAAGGGTCTCTTGGGCCCAAGAGTTTGTGGTTGCTATGAGCTATGACATCAGGGCACTCTACCCAGGGCAACAAAGTAAGACTGTGTCGCCAAACAACAAGAGGGGGTGCCTGTAGGTCAGTTGGCAAGGGCACTGGCCACATACACCCAGGGTGGTGGGTTTAAACCTGGCCCGGGACTGCTGGGCAGCAATAACAACTGCAACCCAAAACTAGCCAGGCGTTGTGGCAGGTGCCTGTAGTCCCAGCTACTTTGGGAGGCTGAGGCAAGAAAATCGCTTAAGCCTAAGAGTTTGAGGTTGCTGTGAGCTGTGATGCCACAGCACTCTACTGAGGGTGACACAGTGAGACTCTGTCTGAAAAAACAAAACAAAACAAACGAACAAACAAAAACTGCTCTAACCACCCTAGACTCCTCCTAGCTTGCTGCTTTCAGGACCTTCAACATTTATCTCCAGCCAACATCTTTAATCTAATTTCTGAACCTGTGTGTGTGTGTGTGTGTGTGTGTGTTCTAGTTTTACTTAATTACCTGTGGAGTCCAAATAATTCTTGCCATTCCTATGGCTTTGCACATGCCTCTTTCTAGAATTTTGCTTTACAATCCCCAACCTGTTTGTTTTCTAATTTTTATAAGTCCTGTTTTTAAACTTTAGAGCAAGTGGTTCCACAGTCTGACTGTACCCATAGTTCTCTGTACTTATACCTCAGAATTGTACTTGTAGGAGTGAGACATGATGGGGCATGCCTGTAATCCCAGGTATTTGGGAGGAGAAGGTAAGAGGATCACTTAAGCTCAGGGTTTGGAGGCCAGCCTGGGCACTACAGTGAGAACTCACCTCCATAAAACCTGTACTTGCAACTCTTTCATCTGTAATAGAATCTTCTTTACTCTCACACCCCCGTCTTCCTGCAGACTCTCCCATGCCTCATCCTTTGTTGGGGGACAGTTCTCCACAGTGTTTCTATACATCTTATAGCAGTTTTTGTCTCAGGATACCTTTCCAAGGATAGCACACAGCCTGAGAAAAGAGGTAGCATGTCTCTATGGGAGAGAAGAGATTTCATTTTTTTTTTTGAGATAGAGTCTCACTATGTTGCCCTCAGTAGAGTGCTGCGGTGTCACAGCTCACAGCAACCTCCAACTCTTGGGCTTAAGTGATTCTCTTGCCTCAGCCTCCCAAGTAGCTGGGACTACAGATGTCCACCACAATGCCCTGCTATTGTTTTTTGTTGTTGCAGTTGTCATTGTTGTTTAGTAGGCCCTGGCCGGGTTTGAACCCACCACCCTTGGTGCATGTGGCCGGTGCTGTAATGACTGTGCTATGTGAGCCAAGCCTTTTTTTTTAGAGACAGAGTCTCAAGCTGTCACCCTGAGTAGAGAGTGCCATAGCATCATAGCTCACAGCAACCTCCAACTCTTGGGCTCAAGCGATCCTCTTGCCTCAGTTTTTCTATTTTTAGTAGAGACGGGGTCTTGCTTTTTGCTCAGGCTGGTCTCACACTCATGAGCTCAAGCTATCCACCCTCCTCAGCCTCCAGAGTGCTAGGATTACAGGCATGAGCCACCTTGCCCAGCGCCCCCCCCCCCACCATATTTCATTTTCTGAGCAGTATAAAAATTTCTCCCTCTAAGGCAGGGCCTGTGGGTCAGTGAGTAGGGTGCCGGCCCCATATACCGAGGGTGGTAGGTTCGAACCCAGCCCCGGCCAAACTGCAACAAAAAAAAAAGCAGGGCGTGGTGGCAGGCGCCTGTAGTCCCAGCTACTCAGGAGGCTGAGACTAGAGAGTCACGTAAGTCCAAGAGCTGGAGGTTGCTGTGAACTGTGACACCATGGCATTCTACTGAGGGTAACAAAGTGAAACTCTGTTTCTAAAAAAATATATATATATATTTCTCCCTCTGGGGCAAAGGCTGGGCAGGTTTGTTAGCAGCTGCTTAAAAGACAGGGGTTTTCCTGAGCTCAGGGCTCTTCAGCTGTGAAACAAATGCATAGTGTGCACAGCATCCACCTCTTGTGGGACACAGAGGATGGGAAAAACTGTGACAAACATAAAGCTTATGCTGTCAGCTGTGCCTTAAGTAATAGAGTCCTTTGTCTTTGACCCATGAGTTTCATGTCTTCTGCCAGCATTTATGAACCTCTGAAACTATGATAGGCTAACTTGCTACCTTGCAAGTAGGGTAAAATCTTGGACCCATCACAGTTCTTGAAACCTATTCATATACTTGACTGTAAGTACCTTGAGAGCAGGGATGGCATCTCAATGGACTTTGATTCTCCTGTAGGTGACACAAGATAGTTGCTCAATTAATGGTAGCTGCTATTTTTCCAATCGGAAGAAAAACGAGGTATAATGGTAGCTGCTGCTAACGCAGCTTTGGTCTAAAGGACTTTTGGTATAATCATTCAGATATATCTACTGAATTCCACTTTGGGAAAAAGTCGACATGATTCCTTGTTTAGCCACAGATCTTCCCCCCCCTGGTCATTAGGTGTTGTATACATTCCTTGGGTTTGTAAAGGGTGACACCTCAGACATGTGTTGGAGAAAGCAAAGTTCTCTGGGGGTTAAAAATCGCTACATATAATGCACAATGTGAATAATCCCTGCTGCAGTTACTGGAGGTGGCTAATTTAACAGACTGGGTTCTCCAGGGAAGTGGTGTGTTATGGTGCAGGTGGGATGAGAATGTCAGTCTCACAATAGGTGCCATTGGCCTCACAATAGCATCAAAGCAGACCAGGTGCCCAGGGAGCCAAGCTGATTACACACAGACCAGTCTGAGCTTGAATGGCATGAATAAGGGTTTCAAGTTTGTGATCTCTTACAAAGACTTTTCCCTTCTAACCTTTAACAACATCAGTAAGCCCAGCCACCAACAGGCAATACTACTGGCTGGGCTTGCTTATGGCCCGGAAATTACCAGGTTGCACCTTTAATCTAGGTTTTGAAATGTGGAAGTCCACCTAGTCATCCTTTTCCTGGTTTATTTTTATTTATTTTTAAAAATTGAGACAGAGTCTCACTATGTCGCCCTGGGTAGAGTGCCATGGCATCACAGCTCACAGCAACCTCAAACTCTTGGGCTTAAGTGATTCTCTTGCCTCAGCCTCCCAAGTAGCTGGGACTATAGGTGCCCGCCCCAACACCTGGCTATTTTTTTTTTTTTTTTTGAGACAGAGCTTCAAGCTGTCACCCTGGGTAGAGTGCTGTGACATCACAGCTCACAGCAACCTCCAATTCCTGGGCTCAAGCAAGTCTCATGCCTCCACCTCCCAAGTAGCTGGGACTACTTGTCTGCCACAATGCCCGGCCATTTTTTTTTTTTTAGTTGCAGCCATCATTGTTGTTTGGCGGGCCCGGGCTGGATTCGAACCTGCCAGTTCAGGTGTACGTGGCTGGTGCCTTAGTCCGTTGAGCCACAGGCACCGAGCCACCCGGCTATTTTTTGTTTTAGTTGTCATTGTTGGTTAGCTGGCTGGGGCCGGGTTCCAACACGCCAACTTTGGTGTATGTGGCTGGCACCTTAACCACTGTGTTATGGGTGCCGAGACCCTTTCCCTGGTTTAGGAAGAAGGTAGAACCTTGACAGCATTTGAGTAGGTTGCTTTCAGAGCCAGATGAAGAGGTAGGGGGTGCAGAAGCTTTGCTATGGGTGATGACTATTAAAAATCACTTCATCTTATTTAAATTAAACTGAGGTACAGGGATCAGTCACTGAGATGGGGATTGATTTCCAGAGTCCCAATTCACTTCATTTCCATTTTATTAGATTGCTCATTTTACTTCCCTCTGTAGGCTCTGTCAAAAGACAAAATTACAACAAATTTAAAGATCTTAATTGGCTTTTATTTGCGATTCTAGAATTGGGTTAACACCTCATTCTACAAAACAGAATGAGTGAGTCAAGCTGAGAAGGCTGGTTTTAGGGACAGAAAGGTCTGAGGAAAGGAGAAATGAAACTAAAAGCAGACTGATCAGTTCAAAGTTACTCTTCTTGTAAAGGTTAAGGCACAAGGGGCCGGGCCTGGTGGCTCACACCTGTAACCATAGCGCTCTGGGAGGCTGAGGAGGGTGGATTGACTGAGTTCGCAGGTTCAAGACCAGCCTGAGCCAGAGTGAGACCCTGTCTCTAAAACTAGCCGGGCGTTGCGGGCAAGTGCCTGTAGTCCTAGCTACTCTGGAGGCTGAGGCAAGAGAATTGTTTAAGCCCAAGAGTTTAAGATTGCTGTGGTCTATGATGCCATGGCACTCTACCAAGGGCGACAAAGTGAGACTCCGTCTCAAAAAAAAAAAAAGAAAAAAAAGGTTAAGGCACATGGGACTTCCTTATCATGCAAACTAAAGGTGGCCTGTTAGAGGACATGGGTAGCATCAGTCTCTCTTGGCAGGCCAAAGATCTTAGTTTTGGTTTAGTGGTGAAACTTGAGCATGAGTAGCTCCATTTTAGCTTGGTCTGGTGCAGTAGCTCAGTCCAAACTAATATGGTTTCTTATAAATTTAACAGCTCCCTCACACACGCTACATCCCCAGAGAACTTGGGTGCAGCACTCTAAAGCCTGCACAGCAGGGCTCCTACATTTTCTCCAGGCCTCTGGTGCAAAGGAGGTTGGGCCCAGCGCGGGCTCAGGCTGGTCTGAGACAGCTACAGTTCTGTAACGCATTCCCACGCCTGAGTGGGGAGGAGGCCAAAGGCGTGAATGAGGAAAGGGGTGGGGCCCTCTGAGATCTGTTCAAGTTTGGGGAGGACGCGGCAACCCGGAGAGTCTCTCCGGTGCAGAGTCCAGCCCAGTGTGGCAATTATACAATGGTGGGAAGGGGGCGAAGGCAGGTTAGGGCGCGAGGGGCAGGAGGTGGCGCTCCCCGCGCTTGGAGAGAGAAACGATCCTTCAGAAGCGCACGCTGTGCTAGCTCAGGACAGACTTGGGTAACGCCCGGCCCATCTTTAGCAGGAGCCTCACACGTGGGACTGTTTCTGTGGCGACTAGCAGCAACGCCGGCAGCAAGTTGGCTAAGTGTACGTGACTCCCGCGCTGCGCAGCCGCGCCCAACCCCGCCGGGCACGCGCCTGACGCCCCGCCCCGCCCGTGACGGGCCCGCGCGGGGCCGCCGCCCCATCCCCCTCCCGCGCGGTCCCGCCGTGCTGCGGCCGCCGTTCCCCGCCCCCTCGTCTCTGGGGCTGCCCTGGTCGCTGCCTGACCCGAGGCCCGGCGGCTTCTGCCTTCCCAGCCCCGGCCGACAGATCGAGGCAGCCCATCCCGGGGGCGGGGGTGTCCCCGGTCCACGTGGCCGTTCTAGAGCAGGTTAGAGTGAGCCGCGGGCGTTGCCGTGGAGACAGGCGCGGCGGACAGCCCGGGGGGCAGAAGCGGGGTCCTGGCTTGGGGAGGACAGGGTTGCGGCGGGCGGAACGGTGTCTCCTTCACTTCGCCCTCCAGCCGCGGCAGCTGCAGCCCAATTGCGAGTGAGCCGAGCGGCCTCAGCTGCGAGCGGAGCGGCGGTGGCGGCCCCCCTCAGGAGACCACCAGGTACCGCCGTGCCCGCCTCACGCCGACCCTGGAGCGGAGGCCGCGGCGGCCAAGCAGGAGGCCTGAGCCGGACTCAGGGTCGGCCCTGGTTCCCTAAGATGGCCGCACTGTCCCGCCGCCCCTCACCCTTCTCCCCGCTCCATCCGAGACCTCCTTTTGGCCATTTGACCCGGCTCTAACCCCCGCTGACTGCACTTCTTGTCCTTCCCGCAGATCATCTCTTCGCGCGGTCTCACCATGGCGACCTACGGACAGACGTGCGCGCGGCGTAAGTGGAGCAGGGATCTCTACGGGATGGGGCGACTGTGTTCGGGGAACCCCTGATTTGTTACCCTTCTGGCTCTCCGTGAATTTGGAAATTCGGACCCTTTTGGTAGCCACTCCACTAACCAACTTCTGCGGAGGAGGGGTTGGGCTGCTGAAGTTGGGTTAGGGGAACTAGGCCCGGGGTCTGTAGCCGCATTCACCTTTAATTTTTGTACACGTATTTGAGGAATTCTAAAGCAAAAACTTACTAATTGTTGATTTTGCTTTTGGAGGATTCTGTCTGTAACTTTTCTAGAGGAAGTAGTAATCCCCCTTGTGAGAGCACAAGGTCATTACACGTGCTCCGAAGGGCGTGGACGTGCTTTGTAGAATGAATGAACTGGTGTAACAAGCTCACATTGCTTGCCCTTAAGCAGCACTGCATTGACTGAAGACTTGAGAGGCATGTTAATATGTTTAAAGTGCCATTTGATATGTAGTTGATGTGGACACTTGAGAGAAACATGGATGACAGAGTTTTCCCCAAGTTTGAGTATTTAAGTTCTAAGAGTATTAAGTTCCCTTCTCTTTCTTCTCCAGAATGTTGGTTTTGATCTTAGTGAGGATACTGAGTGATACATCAGGGGAAAGGGCCTAATCTTAGGTTTTGGTTTTATCTAACTTAGTTAATTCAACTCATACATACATACTCATGTTTGATTCTTTGTAACTGTCCAGTACTAGGAAGTGTAGCTGTTTTTTTTTTTTTTTTGTCCCAGAGCTGGGCTTGAACCTGCCACGTCCGGTACATGGTGCCGGCACCTTACTTCTTGAGCCACAGGTGCCACCCAATGTGTAGCTGTTTTTTAAGTAAATTTAGGTATGGAAAATCTGTTTTTCTGTTTTGGAAGGAATTTTCCAAGTTTGCATAATCACTGTGCTTACCCAGTTTAGAAATGAGCCTTCATTGGGCTGTCTCCTTTGTGGATCATCAGAATGTAGTTTTATTATAGCTCCTAGTGGCATCAAAATGTTGGACTACTTGCATTTAAAGATTAGCAGTGTGTTATAGTCTAGTTCCGACAGAAAGTGGGAGAACAGGAACATTAACAATGAAATGTTTCTTTCTACCAGCAATGTGTATTCCTCCATCGTATGCTGACCTTGGCAAAGCTGCCAGAGATATTTTCAACAAAGGATTTGGTAAGAACTTTTTAAAAAGAATTTTAGATAAAAAGTGAATATGTGTTTTTGGATTGCTTAGGGAAATTAAATTAATCATTTAAAATTGTAAATATCTTGCTGCATTTATTTTTCTATTAGATACTTAAACTTCCATTAAATAGTTCATTTACAATCCATAATCTTCCCTTCATCCCAGTTTCCCACATATTTTTCAAACTATAGCTCAAGAATTTTAACCTTTCAGAAAAAGCAGCTTGGGCTTTCATTTCTTTCTTTCTTTTTTTTTTTGAGACAGAGCCTCAAGCTGTCACCCTGGATAGAGTGCTGTGGCATCACAGCTCACAGCAACCTCCCGTTTCTGGGCTCAAGCGAGTCTCCTGCCTCTGCCTCCCAAGTAGCTGGGACTACAGGCGCCTGGCACAACGCCCGGCCATTTTTGGGTTGCAGCTGTCATTGTTGTTTGGCGGGCCCCGGCTGGTTTGAACCCGCCAGCTCAGGTATACGTGGCTGGCGCCTTAGCCCGTTGAGCCACAGGCGTTGAGACGGGCTTTCATTTCTTTCAGTTACAGCTTAGACCTTGGTTGACTAGAGTTTATGGTGGTGACTTCTAATATTCTTCAAAGAGTTATGAGCTTTTTCCAGTTAATTTTTCTTCTAGAAGATTTTGTTCTACACAGCTCCTTTCCCCTTTAGATTATTGGAGATACCCCTTTGGCATAAATAATCCTAAATGTCTGTGTTATGGTAGATTATTGGTTAATCTGAGCTTTAAATTGAATAATTTTCTAATCTGATACTTAGATTAAAAGTAGTTTGAAAGCAATTTTTTGTGTTTGTGCCAGCCATACACCAAAACATAAAGCAAAGCAACATAAAGGTGTTTTGCCCTTCACAAGTCATTTTACATAGAACAGACTTTTAAAAATTTTCATTGAAATGATGCATATCGACATATTTTTATTCCCCCCCCCAAATATGTGGAATCTTGTTTTTTTATGTGTAGTTAACAATTGTTTGCATCTTTTATACAAAATAATCATTTTGTTACCTTTTGCTCTCATTGAAGGTTTTGGGTTGGTGAAGCTAGATGTGAAAACAAAGTCATGCAGTGGTGTGGTGAGTGTTACCTATCTTATAAGTTCTGATGAACTTTATAGTTTTTTGCCCATGATATAATCATAAATGAAAGATCTGTACCTCTTTTATCTTTTTTTTTTTTTTTTTGAGACAGAGCCTCAAGCAGTCACCCTGGATAGAGTGCTATGGCATCACAGCTCACAGCAACCTCCAATTCCTGGGCTCAAGCGAGTCTCCTGCCTCTGCCTCCCAAGTAGCTGGGACTACAGGCGCCCACCACA
>CAUYRH010157151.1:0-10211 GCA_963574655.1 Perodicticus potto | reverse complement strand
CTCTCTCCCCACTTGAAATCTCTCCCTCTACCAGGAGCTTTGGTGTTTTCTGTATTCTTTTCTGTAAATCAATTCTGTCTTACCACGGAGGGGTGGGGGTGGGGAAATAATGTAATGAAGAATAATAAAATACATGTATTTTTAAAAAAATATATTCCAAAAGAAGACACATGGATAAGCCTGCTGGAGGCCACTCTAACTTGTGTTATGATCATTTAAAAGAGATTTTAAATGACTGTTTACATTAGTATTCAATTAAAGGCACCTTCCATGACAGCCCTGTATCACAGGGAATATTTACCCAGTTCCAGTTTCTGAGTTGCAAAGCACCCACAGGCTTTCTAGCCAGCTGACTGCTGGATCACATTTGATCTTTCATTTAATGGCAAATCTGTAACCACATTTTGTCACTTATTTTCTTTCTTAACAAACTCTTTGTGAAAAAAAAGAATGCAAGTCATAGATTGTAAATAAGAAATAACTGAAGGTAAGAACAACTGTCTAGAGCCTCTTATCATGTTGTTGTTGTTATTGTTATTATTATTATTTTGCAGTTTTTGGTGAGGGCTGGGTTTGAACCTGCCACCTCCAGCATATGGGGCCAGCACCCTACTCCTTTGAGCCATAGGCGCTGCCCGAGTCATTTTTTCTTTTTTTAAGTGAAATAGAATTAGGACTAGGAAATTTTCATTTCTATTTTAAATGTATGGCTTTTTTTGTAATCAGTGGGACAACATACTAAATATAGCTAACATTTTAAGAAGTGTTTTCAAAAACCTTTTCCTTTATATAGCTACTTTCCTATCCCAAAGATCTGGTTTAACCTAAAGTATACCATAGGTTCTCTGTACCTGTGGGTTCTGCATGTGAATCACGGATTAAAAATATTAAGAGGAAAAAAAAAAGTAATAAAACAAAAATAAATGCGAATGCAAATACAGTATAAAAAGCAAAATAGTGAACTTCTTATTGTAAGTCAGAAGAGCTTTGTGAGGAGAAAAATGCCTACAACTAATATATTCTGAGATGTATGTGGAGGATAAAGCAATTTTAATTAAATCTAGTCTTTTCCTCCTTCTCTTCTGCTAATATTTACTTGCATTTCCAGGGCTAAAGATGTCCAGCAAAGCATAACTAAATTATATCCTGTAATATACTTACTATATTTAATATATAACTATATTACAGAAATTATAAGAGTCTAATTTCCAAAGTCATTAAATAACATTAATATTAATGTTATCCTTTTATTTATGATATAAAATAGTTTTCACATGAATATTTTTTGGAAAAATTCTCCTTAACTCAGTGTGTGACACACCTTTTGGGGGCAAGACACAAGTCTAAGAGGGATTTTACCTAACAAATGCAATCAGTGTAACCTGGTTTCTTGCACCCTCAATGAATCCCCAACAATAAAAAAAGAAAGAAAGAAAGAAAATGAAAAATTCTCCTTAAATCACTACTTTTTTTTTTTTTGAGACAGTTTCACTTTGTCACCCCAGGTAAAATGTGATGTCATCACAGCTCACAGCAACCTCAAACTTTTGGGCTCAAGCAATTCTCTTGCCTCAGCCTCCCAAGTCGTTGGGACTACAGGTACCCACCACAATCCCCAGCTATTTTTAGAGATGGGGTCTTGCTCTGGTTCAGGCTGGTCTCGAACTGGTGAGCTCAGCCAATCCACCTACCTTGGCCTCCCAGAGTGCTAGGATTACAGGTGTGAACAACCAGGCCTGGTCTTACTTTTTCATTTTTTAAAATAGTCCGTTATGCCAAAGCCTGAGAGTATGGCCATCTAACATTTAAAGTAGAAGGTGAGATGGGAGAAGAAGGTCCACATTCCATTATAGTTTGCTGAGGCATGTGGAGCTCCCACCTGTGTTGTCCAGCTGTCCATTAGTCAATCAACACTGACCACAAGTATAGAAAAAGAATTTCATCCAGGGGCATGCACAGCACAACTCCCCTTAATAGAAAAAGGGTTAAAATAACTGAACATTATGGCCCTCCCTTTAGAGCACCTGTGTGCATAGTCCAACAATAATATGCATGAAAACATGAATGTCTATTTTGAAAATGCTCAGGCAAGAAGACCTGAAGCCACGTTAATTTAATCTCCTTTCCTAAATGTTAACAGCAGTGTGGAAATGGACGCTCTCATCCCTGTAATCAGTTGCACAGTGCACAAGGGCAGCGGTCTCTGGTGCCTCATCTGCGAGCTAATCTTTCATTTCATAGAAGATCTTTCCATATCAAACAACACAAATGACTTAATTTGCATGACAGGATTTGTAACGGGGCAAATCTAGTGTCAAAGTCGATTAAAGATTACACCAGAGAACTATCATAATCAGTCCTCTAATGAGCCTAAATAGTACATGTAAAGTCTCCCCTTTTTGCCATTCCAGTCATGTATAAAAGGGACTGTGTTTCTTTTCATCGATGAGCCAGTCCTTTGGTTCGCACATGACGCCCTACGTTGAGCTAAAGTCATGTCAGTCTAGTTTCAGAGGGAGAGAAAGGGAAATAATAAAGCAAACATCACTTCACAAATGACATTGCTTGGTATAAGCCAACGTTTGAAGCCCTTAATTCTTCTAATCTGCAAAATAGTCAATGCTAATGGGTTTTTGCCTTTGTGGAAGCTGATGCATAGAAAGAAAAACTTTAATGAGCTGCCTGGGCCGTGTGCTTACAGATACCTGTCAAATGTCTGTCATCTTAGCTATTGCTGAGGCATTATAAAGAAAGTAAGAAGGAAGGAACGACAGTATTTGTACAAGCATTTTCATGCTAAAATGGCACAATTTTCTTCCTGTCATAATTTCATTGTATCTGAAAGTCAGAAAAGCTTAACCCTTTCCCTAGCGTGTCCTGAGTGGTTAGTTGTATCATTCGATTGTTGTATCAGGGCAAGTCGTTTAAAAACAGCATTGTGATTTTGTAAACAACATCTGTTAAATTTGTTTTTGAAAATGGAATAACCTACATTTAAAAAATGTGACAACAAACTATTGTGAATCAATTGCTTCAAATCAATTGCTCCCTGGGAGATCAGGAATTTATTAAATGCAAAAATTCTGTAATGCGTGAGGCTGTCATTTGAATCAATTCTTTCTGAGTTCTTAATTTAACATTTCTTTGTATCTTTGTACACCTAATACACATACTGGAGCAATAAGGTTAACACACGCCCCTTAGTCTTACCTTCTTTTTTATTGAAAAAAGCAGGGAATGCAAATGTATCTTATTACTCCAGCACCTGCATGCTCAACTACAAGAAGCTTGTGTTAGCTTTATTTTCTGGGATTTATCATAACACATTCATAAAACGTGAGCTGAAACTTGGCAGGAATGAAAAGTCTCTGTTCAGGTGTGACTTGTTTTTACTTTCTCAAATTAAAAAGAAATTCAACAGTACAGAGACATCCTTGAGAACCCACAGACACACAGGAGAACTTTCAAGTTCAAGGTCAAACAGCCTGGAATTTTAAAGAAAAAAGATGTCCTTTAACCCTTCAGATTCCTTGGTGTTTAGAGTAATAATAGAAGTGCACTGTCCTCTGGTAATTGTTGTTTGCCACACCCCTCATCTCCAAATAAAGAAAGATGAAAGAAAAGAAAATGAAGTGCTTTCTGGGGAAGAAGGAGCTTTTTCCAGGGGAGCATGGGTGCATTTAGGGATGTTATTTGGTGAGGGATGACTCTTTCCTCTGATTTACTGTGTAACTTCAAACACTTCTTTATTCTCATTGGTGTATATTTTAAAAATCCATGTTGGGATAATTCTCAAAGCTGATCGTGAAATGGCAAGAATACAGTGAATATTTGTGAATAAAATAGGTAAAAATTTTTTTCACCTGTGCATTTGTTAAATAGTGCTGCCCTGTAATATGATCTCCTCATAGAAGCCTGTTTTGGCGTATTACAATTGTTATATTACTCCATCTGCCAACTGAACTACAAGGACGCCAAATTAGTGCACAAGCAAGTATCTTCTAGCAGATTCCAGGCATTTCTGATGATGCTTGATAATAATCTGGGCACCCTTCATTCATGACTATGAGTCTCTAGGAGGTTTGTGAACTCAGAATTATCAATCCCTTCCAAAACACATGAAGGGTGCAGCAAAGCTGGGCACCCTCCATCCATCGGTAAGTGTTAGAGCAATGCCCCAGGCTTTGACTTATTTGCTTCCCCTCCCCTCTTCCATCCTAAAGAGAAAAACTTTAATGAGATCATTGGTCTGTGTTGTTTCCCAAAAAAACTATTGTGACTTGAGGGAGGAAGTATTAAATGTTTATGCTGCAGGTAAAATCCAAGAGCCCTAATTTGTTCTCTTTTCCCCTGCTTCCTTTTCCCAGAGTAGTAAGTCAAAACAAACTCAAGCAGAGGGCAAATTTTAGTCAAGTGACATTAAAATTTCAAATTAGATAACCCAAGCCAAAAGCAGTAGAATAAGGATGTCTGTAGCACTCAGTACCGTGATGTGGCCCAAATCGGGTCTCCAATTAGACAGCTCTTAAGGTTGAGTTTATTGAAAAGAAATTAGGCCAGTGTTAATTTGGAAGTAAATTATTTTCACACCCTTTGGTGGAAATGTTCAGCTATTTTGAAAAGAAACAAATTCATTTCACTAGTGTAAAAAGTATCCTCCTTGGGACTTATTCTGATTTCCAAACAAGTAGAACCTTTTAAACTTTCATAAAAATTAATAGCAAAGCCCATTTTTGTGGAATATGAGGTCTTTATTTATTTAACAAATATTTATTGAGAACCTTCAGTAAGTAGGATCCACAGCATCATTTCTTTTAACAGAGCTCACCACTGTGACACTAAGAGATAAATGTTGAGAAAAACATTTATCTGTTGTAAAGCTCTCTTCCTTGTAAAAATCTGGCCTCTCTCTAAAAGATTTGGGCTCAGAAGCTCTATTTTTATCCAGTTAAATATACTGGATATTTAAAAGATCTACTTTTAAAAGATCAGATGTCTAAAACAGCTTTGGAATTGCTATGGCTATTATTGCTTTGTCTTGTTTTTAAATCAAAAGATATATTAGAAGCCCAGATCTACTTACATGCCTCTCCCCATTCCATGGGGCGTGCTAAAGCCCACCTACTTTATCTGCTACTTGAACATGTATTAAGCAATCTGCACTTCAATTTTAACTTGCTGTTTATTAAGAGGCCCCCACCTTTCCCCACTCTGATCACTGTGTCTGAGTACCAGGGTCTTTATGCCATATGGAAAATAGAACACCCAGACATTAGTGCACACATCTGAATAACATACATTAGCCATACATCTATGGTTTGGACTCATATTTCAACCACTTTCCAACGTCCCTCGCCAATGGTTTCTGCAACGATACAATATGATGATGTGAATGAAAAGGCTATAAGCCGAGATACTAAACAACTCCTTCCATCTTCCTGCAGCACTCTGTGTATAGTTAGAAACAACACTATTTGTATTTCAGAGTGCGTTTTTCCTGCAGTCCTAAACTCGCTTTCCCCTGGAACCCTCCTTCTGTGACCCAGTTGCTATACCTCTGATCCACACTCCGGAGGCTGTCACAAGTGTCCCTCCTTCCCAGGAGTTGAACACACAATAGAGAAAAGGCCCTGGCTGGGAGGTTCAGCCGCCATTAACCCCTACCAGCTGTGCCTGTGGGGAGCCTTCTGGCCTGAATGTCCTTTCTCTGCGGCTGCCTTCATGCCACTAATCTAACCATTGTTGGGGAGGAATGCTGACAGCAGAAAAGAAATTTTTCTTGTGTCCATGCAAGTGTGTGTATCCATGTGTAAGTGAAGGAAGAGTGAAGGCTAATTTCTATAGTTGGCATGAATGGAGGGATTGGGAAAAAAACCTAGTTAAAATGTGTTTACTTGCTTAAAAGGCTCAGTCAATTTAAATAATTTCAGTAGTGTGCTCTATTTTTTTTTAAGGAAGGGGGAAGAAACTAGTTACTATTATAATTTTCTTTAAATCCCCTGAGATGTTTGGGCATGTTTAAGACTTTTAAAATTCACTGCTGGCAGGAAAAAAAAATTGAATTGAAATTCTTAAAAATACTGGCATAAAGTTACAGACACACAGAATTACTCACTTCTAATGGAGCTTAAAAAATTAGAGAAAGAAAACTGGATATACAGATCACATTTCCTTCAGAAAAATCATTCACATTTAATGCTTACGAAAGTTTGAAAAATCTGTTGGAATGGAGATGGGAAAGGATTTAGCTTTACCAATCACTTTTAATGAATCTAAAAAGAACCACTTAAAGAAAACAAAGTTTGCTGTCAATGAACCTCATAGTTCAATAAAGAAATGTGATTTCCTCTTTAGTTTTAAAGAACACATATTCAGACAGTGCAAAGAAGTAGTAACATTGCAAACTCTAGGCAAATAATAGCAACGACCATAATTCTAATGACACCACCAGCAAATATCCTATTCCCTTGAAAAGTTTATATAATTTCAACCTTTGAGGATTTCATCTGCCTTTTCAAAAGTGAGAGCATTGAAGAGAAACTATTTTTAAATTTAGTGCTCCATGTTGTCATCTGATAAAGTTCCGTAAAATACAACAGTTGGCCTATTTCAAATCAAATGAAGAATAATTCATGTAGAAATATATTTTCTGGGCAATTAGATTGTATCATAGTAGGGCAAATGTCTGATATAATAAACCTCTACTTTGCATCTGTTCCTATGTCTAGACTGTGGCAATTACTGGTCCTTATAACAACAGCAGCAAGATAATGTTCTACTCACAGGTTTTTGCCATTGAAACTCAAGATTACCGTTCTTTGTCCCTTTATTACCCCAATCATTTGATTGTGATAAAACAGATTTAATTTAATGACACTCTACTTTTCTATGTTTGCATGCATACACTCACATAAATGGAGATAGCAGTCGCAGGGACATTGTTTTTTAAGCATTAGAGGGAAGTACCTTGGCACTCATCTAAGTAAGGTGCAGTGTGTTTGTCAAACCAAAACAACAGTGGAAAAGCTCATGTCTTCAAGCAATGTACCTGTCTCTTAGATACTTCTTAAATGCCTCCATTTCTGAAGGAAGAAATTATCTTAGAGGGGAAATGAATGGGATAGCATAGAGATTGATGGAATAGACTAGAATAACAGGGTAGTTTTCATTTTCATTACCTTATTCATTCAACCATCCTTTTAACAAACATTTACCAACTTTCTTCAAAATGCAAGACAGTGCCAGGTTGTTTGGGAGCCACAAGGACAAATGCCACATACATTCTGCACTGAAGAAGTTTCCTAGGCTCAGTGCCAATAGCTCAGTGGCTAGGATGCCAGCCACATACACCGGAGCTAGAGGGTACGAATTCAGCCCGGGCCTGCCAAACAATGACAACTACAAACGAAAAATAGCCAGGCATTGTGGTGGATGCCTAAAGTCCCAGCTACTTGGGCGGCTGAGACAAGAGAATCGCTTAAGCTCAAGAGTTTGAGGTTGCTGTGAGCTGTGATGCTACGGCATTCTTCCAAGGGCAACATAATGAAACTCTATTCAAAAAAAAAAAAAAGTTTCCTATCTAACATGAGAATTGCTGTATTATATAAATAACTACATCAGTAAGAAGAAATGTAATAATGCTGTCTGAAGGTGGGTATTCAGGTAAGTCATTGCAAAAAAATCTAATCCTATTTTTCCTCCAACTCTCCTGGTTATTATAGCAAAAGTTTTGCAGCTCTACCTTTCCCTGTTTATAGGTATAGAAGTTCTCAAAGGCAAAAGAATGTAACTTGAGCCAAGTATAACCTAAAGAAATCATCCTGGGTGGCTCCTGTGGCTCAAAGGAGTAGGGCACTGGCCCCATATGCTAGAGGTGAAGGGTTCAAACCCAGCCCCAGCCAAAAAAATCTGCAAAAAAAAAAAAAAAAAGAAATCATCCTTAAGATTTCTCCAAATTATCTTAGCTCTTTGTTTATGACACATTCCCCAGACTCTCTTATCTTTTATAATGTGTGGAGAAAGAATGTTGGGCAGTTGGAGACGTTAGAGTAGAGACACACTGATGGTTCTGAGTTTATCTTTGCAAAAGGCAAAGGGCTTGCAAGCAGGGATGCTACCCTCAATGTACACACCTCCTTTCTCCCTTATCGAGCTGCAAGAACAAACAAGTGAGTTCTACATTGAAGGAATTTGCGTCACTGCCCTATATAAAAATATACTCATTTAACCCTAAATATTGTAGAAATAATGAAGTATAGTTTCAGAAATTTTTTTCCCTCCATAAACAAATAACTAAATCAACCAGAGTTGAAACTGATATGATTATGAGGCTTGTGATAGAACAAAATATAACCAAAGCAAAGAAGATAAAGTTGTTTTCACTTTTAATAATACCAAATGATACATTGGTTCTATACTTTCCAGATAATAAAAGAAAAAATTTCTAGCCTGGGTGCAGTGTTTCTCATGAGGGTGAGAGAGAAGAATTGTTGGAGCTCAGGAGTTCAAGACAAGCCTATGTAAGAGTCAGACTCCACTTCTACCACAAATAGAAAAATTAGTCAGGTGTGGTGTCTGGTGCCTGTAGTCCCAGTTACTCAAGAGGCTGAGGAAAGAGGATCGATTGAACCCAAGAGTCTGAGTTAGGCTGACGCCATGGCACTCTAGCCTGGGCAACAGAGTGAGTCTCTATGTCCAAAAAAAAAAAAAGGTTTTGTTGATTTTTGTTTTTGATTTCAAAGAAATATTAAAAATGAGCAAAAATAGCAACATTTCAAAACCAATATGATGGTTGTACAGATGATTTATTCCCATAGTATTTTTGTGCCTCTTGCCTATAGGCAAAGAGTAGACCTAATTATGGAACCAACTGTTACAACAGCAACATACTGTATTTTCTTCTGATAGTGTGAAGATATGTTCAGACACATCAGTTAAACAAGCCTCCCAGCTTCATCTCTATCCTTCCTTATACACCTTGTCTCCCAAGGCAGCTGTCCTCCTCCCATCTGTGAGAGTCTGCTGCAGGCCTCACCACTTCTGTTATTTTCCTCATGTTGTTCCCTCCATCCACCTTTCCTTTCCTCAAGTGTGGTTATGGAAATTTGAATCATCCCTCACGATCCATATCCAAGCTTTGTACTCTTTTCTCCCAACCAGATTTAATTCTGCTTAATTTATTCTGACCTTTTGTGAAATGCAGTTCATCAGTCATCAGAAAACTCTTATAAATGCCCATAGCAATTTTACTTCTAAATCTATTCCATAGAAATGTACTCGTACACGAAGACAAGTACATGGACATTGACTGTATCATCACTAGCATGTTCTAACACAGAAAGAATATAATTGCTCATAAACAAACAGAGAATTGTTCAAATAAATTTTGTTGTGGCTATATATTAGAATATTTCATAGTCAATAAAAAGAATTAAGTAGCTTGATGTGTACTGACAAGAAAAGAATTTTAACATATAAACACATCAAAAGAAGAAGATGAATTGCAGAATATTGAGTGATATTAGATTTCACAGCTTACAGAACTATGAAAAATAAATGTTTATTTTTTTCAGGCCAGGTGAGGTGGACACACACCTGTAATCCTAGCACTCTGGGAGGCCAAAGTGGGTTGATTGCCTGAGCTCAGAAGTTTGAAATCAGCCTAAACAAGACGGAGATCCCATCTCTACTAAAAATAGAAAAACTAGCCAGGCAGAGTGGTGCACACCTGTAGTCCCAGCTACTTGGGAGGCTGAGGCAAGAGGATCACTTGAGCCCAAGAGTTTGAGGTTTCTATGAGCAATGATGCCATGGCACTCTACCAAGTGTGACACAGTGAGACTCTGTCTCAAAAAAAAAAAAAATTATTTTTTAAGCCACCCAGGATGATGTTTTGTTATAGCACCCTAAGCTGACTGAGACACCCCTGTGTCCCATCCTGCGGGACTCGGTTATTCGTGGGCACAAGGGGGACCCAGCCTGAAAAGCAATGGGCGAGAAAGAAGGAGTGAGACCAAGCAAAGTTCTTATCAAGGTCTGTTTAATGGTGGCTGGGACCAGCCTTTTAAGCTTGTAAGTGTGGGAAGGCAAAGAGGGCGGGGTATTGTTGGAGCTTTCCATTGGTCGGGGCGGCGGTGTGGTGAGGCTTGAATGCTGCATCTTCATTCTATTGGTTTTAGGTGACTTAAGTCACTGGGCTTCACAGCGCAGGC
>CAUYRH010157150.1:0-20741 GCA_963574655.1 Perodicticus potto | reverse complement strand
TGAATCAATTTTTGTGGAGAAATGTGTGGGCCAGTTTCATTCTTTTACATGTGGATATCCAGTTTTCCCAGCACCATTTATTGAATAGGGAGTCTTTCCCCCAAGGTATGTTCTTGATTGGTTTATTGAAGATTAGGTGGTTGCAAGATGTTAGTTTCATATCCTGGTTTTCTATTCAATTCTAAATGTCTATGTCTCTATTTTGTGCCAGTACCATGCTGTCTTGACCACTATGGCTTTGTAGTATAGCCTAAAATCTGGTATGGTGATGCCCCCAGCTTTGTTTTTATTACTAAGAAATGCCTTAGTTATACGGGGATTTTTCTGGTTTCATACAAAATGCAGAATCACTTTTTCCAAATCTTGAAAGTACAATGTTGGTATTTTAATAGGGATGGCATTGAATTGGTAGATTGCTTTGGGAAGTATAGACATTTTAACAATGTTGATTCTTCCCAGCCATGAGCATGTCATGTTCTTCCATTTGTTAATATCCTCTGCACTCTACCAGGGGCAACAAAGTGAGACTGAGTTTTAATTTGTCTTTTGAAGCTATGTGTGTCTCCTGCAGACAGCAAATAGATGTCTTTGTTTTTTAATCCAATCAGCCAATCTATGCCTCTTCAGTGGGGAATTCACGCCATTAACATTTATTGAGATAATTGATAAATGTGGTAGCATTCTTTTTTTTTTTTTTTTTTTTTTTTTATTAGACAGAGTCTCAAGCTGTCACTCTGGATAGAGTGCTGTGGCATTACAGCTCACAGCAACCTCCAATTCCCGGGCTTAAGCGAGTCTCTTGCCTCCGCCTCCCAAGTAGCTGGAACTACAGGCGCCCACCACAACGCCCGGACATTTTTTGGTTGCAGCTGTCATTGTTGTTCGGTGGGCCGGGCTGGATTTGAACCCGCCAGCTCAGGTGTACGTGGCTGGCGCCCTAGCCCGTTGAGCCACAGGCACTGAGCCAATGTGGTAGCATTCTATTCATTTTATTTGGTGAGAGTCCATTGCTTAGTTTTATCTTTTGCAGCATTGTAGAAGTTAGGTTCTGTCCTTTAATTTCTGAGTTCTTACTTTGCTGTTGATCCATTGTGATGGTCAGTGCATAGAACAGGTTGAAGTATTTCCTGTAGAGCTGGTCTTGTTGTGGCAAATTTCCTCAATGTTTGTATATCAGTAAATGATTTGATTTCTACATCATTTTTAAAGCTTAGCTTAGCAGGGTATAGAATTCTGGGTTGGAAATTGTTCTGTTTAAGTAGATTAAAGGTGGATTATCATTGTCTTCTATCTTGAAAAGTTTCATTAGAGAAGTTTGCAGTCACCCTGATGGATTTGCCCCTGAGGGTCAACTGAAGCTTACTCCTGGCAGCTTGAAGAACCTTTTCTTTTGTCTTGACTTTGGACACGTTCATCACAATGTGTCTTGGAGAAGCACTGTTAGAGTTGAGGTGACCTGGAATCTGATGTCACTCTGAAAGGAGTGTGTCAGAATCTTTTGTGATATTTGGGAAATTTTCATTTATACTCTTCTCTAGTATGGCTTCCATTCCCCTGGGGCATTCTTCTTCCCCTTCTGGATTATCTATAACTCATATGTTTGAATGCTTCATGAAGTCCCATAATTCTGTCAGTGAACGTTCTGCTTTCTCTCTCCTCTTTTCTGCCTCTTTAACTATCTGTGTAATCTCAAGAGCTTTGTCCTCTACCTCTGAGATTCTTTCTTCTGCATGTTATAATCTGTTTTTGATACTTTCTATTGCATCTTTAAGTTGCCTAATTGACTGCTTCAGTTCCTTCAGCTCTGCTATATCCTTACTATAGTCTTCATATCGTTCATCTCTTATTTGATTCTGTTTTTGGATTTCCTTTTGGTTATTTTCCACTTCATTAGCAGTTTCCTTCATTTCCTTGATTGTTTTCATCATCTGTATTCTAAATTCCCTTTCTGTCCTTTCTAACATTTCTTTATAGGTAGAATCCTCTGCAGTAGCTACCTCATGGTCCCTTGGTGTGTGTGTGGGGGGTTGCTTTGGACTGTTTTTTCATGTTGCCAGGGTCTTTCTGCTGGTTCTTCCTCATGAGTGTTTTCTTTTATCTGTTTCCTTGCCCTGATTTTCCTTTCACTTCCTCTTGCTCTTTAAGTTGCTGTGCCTCTGGCTTATGGTTTTTGTTTTTTTCTTAATTTGTGAGTATAACCTATATATTTATTTTTTATTAAATCATAGCTGTGTACATTAGTGCAATCATGGGGTACAATGTGTTGGCTTCATATACGATCTGAAATATTTTCATCCAACTGTTTGCTATAACCTAATAATAGAACAAGAATTTGGGTAAAGGGGCCTGGGAGGGCTGGGGAGGGTGGAGGTGGGGTGGAGAGAGGGTAAATGGTGGGATCACACTTATGGTGCATCTTAGAAGGGTATAGGTGAAACTTACTAAATGGCTTATGGTTTTGATGAGCCTTTTGGCGCAGGACCAGAAGGATGAGAAGCCTGAAGAGCAAGAAGGGAAAAAATATTTAAAAGAAAAAAAAACAAAAGATAAGAAACAAGATAAAGGAGAGGGGGTGAGTAAAAGGGAATAATGACACAAAGAAGAGAGGCAAAGGTAGAGGGAGACAGGAGCAATATAGGTGTACAGTAGGGTACTTTGACCCAACCTTAAAAAACCCCAACATCTGGGGGTGCCAGGTTGAGTGGTTCCCTTGAGGTCAGCAGTTCTTTGCCAGCCTGTTCAGACACAGTACCCGACCTCCCTCAGGTAGAGAGGAAAGATAAAAATGCTACAAATTTAACCAAAACAAGCAAACTGAAAACTTTATGGGATAAAATTGGGAGAAAAAAACCAAACAATTGGGGTAGAAACACTAGCAAAAATGAAGTTCTAATTTTTAAAGAAGGCAATTATGGAAAATTGTATTTAAACTAGAAAAATGAAGAAAGAAAAGAAAAAATAAAAAAGAAAAATCTAGAGGGAAAATGTTGCAATAAAAACAACAACCACCACAACAACAACAACAAAACAAACAAACAAAAAAAACCCAAGCCAAAACCAAAGCAGTATATATATATATATCTTGCTGAATATTGTCTGGGCAACAGGTGATCTTCTGGGGTATGAGATGTCAATCACAATGCTTATACAGCTATATGAGATGGAGACTGGAGGTCTCTGCTGATTTCTCAAACCCCACAGGGTGGAGAGTCTAAATCTCTCAGCCTGCATAAAAGACACTTTAAACTGTCAACCTTGGCTAAGCAGAAACTTACCCAGGAAAGCACTTGTTACTGGGATCACTCCTGAAGTGGCTGGCCGCTTATCCAGTGTGGCAAAACCAGTCTCACTCTATGCCCCTGAGGGCCAAAGCTGAAAGGTGGCTCAGTCTTTGCCTTTAGGCTGCTCAGTCACTATATTACTTGCCCAAGGTCTCCCACCCAATCCTTGCCCTGAGACCCTGAGGGCAGAGCTTTTGGGGCAGTTCTCCCGCAATGACTCCATGTAGCCCACAACTGAACACCATTAGCTCCATCCAGGCTCAGTCTGGGGTCCTAGACAACGCTTAAAGTCCTCTGCACTCTCACCCAAACTCTCCCAAGGTAGTTCAACTGAGTCCTCAAGTCCAAAAAAACAAAACAGCTCACAGGGAAGGTCTTCCAGTTTGCAATCTCATTGCTGCTGTACTTACACCTGCTGGCGGGATTGGGCCAAACAAACACCTGCAACCACTTGCCAGTTCTCCACTGCTTTTGTCCTCCTCATGGGTTCCAGAAGTCTCTCTCTGACTCCCTGTGTTCCCAAAGGGATGTTTCTGGGCAGATCCCACCAGCCAGAGATGCCTGAAGTCTTCTCTCCCTAGACTCATTGTACCCAGTTGCAAGGATGCTGTTATTCGGCCACTGTTTTGCTCCTCTCTTCCAATTAACTCTTTGGAGTTAATTTTTGCACACAGTGTGAGGTGGGGGTCCAACTTCTTTCTTTGCATCTAGACATCTGATTGTCTTAGCACTACTCTTTGAAAAAACTATTCTTTCCTCACTGAATTGTCTCACGTCCTTGTCAAATATCAAGTGACCATAAATGTATGGGTTTATTACTGTATTCTCAATTCTGTTCCATCAAACTGTATGTCTGTTCTTATGCCAGTACCCCACTGTCTTGGTTACTATAGTTTCATATTAAATTTTAAAATTGATAAGAGTGAGTCCTCAAATTTTGTTATTTTCAACATTGTTTGGCTCTTACAATCCCATGAATTCCATATAGACTTTAGGACATACTTGTAAATATCTATTCAAATTTCCATATAAATGGTTAAGCTGTCTGAAAAGAGAGAATTTTTTTCTTCCTTCCCAATCTGAATGCTTTTTATTTTTTTTATTATATTAACTGCTCTGGATAAAACCTCTAGTACAATGTTGAATAGAAATGGCAAGAGGCTGAGCATGGTGGCTCACTCCTGTAATCCCAGCACTGTGGGATGATGTCTTGGAGTCAGGAGTTCATGTCCAACCTGAGAAAGAGCAAGAGCCTGTCTCTGCAAAAAATAGAAAAATTAGCCTGGCATGGCAGTGGTCACCTGTAGTCCCAATTACTTGGGAGGCTGAGGCAGGAGAATCACTTGAGATTGTTGTAAGCTAGGCTGATGCCACCGCAACTCCAGTCTGGGTGACAGAATGAGACCCCCTTTCAGAAAAAATAGAAAAGAAGTGTCAAGGACAACATCCTTGTTTTTTTCCTGATTTTAGGACAAATCATTCATTCTAGTAAATATGATGCCAGATCATACTAAGTAAGTATAATCACATGTAGTAAGTAAGATGCCAGATATGGATTTTTGGTGCATGTCTTTTATCAGGTTAAGAAATTTTCTTTTACTCCTTGTTTGCTAAGTGTTTTTACTATAAAAAACTGTTAAATTTTGTCAGATGATTTTTTTTAGCATCTATTGAGAGAACTATGTAATTTTTTACTTCATTCTACTAATAAAGTATAGTACATTGATTAGTTTTAATGTGTTAAACTATGCATTCCTGAAAAACATTTGTTTTGGTCGTGGTGTATAATCCTTTCATATGTTGCTGACTTTAGTTTTCTTGTATTTTGTTGGAATTTGTATTTGCTTTCTTTTCTTGTGATGTCTTTGTCTGGCATTTGTATCAGGGTAATACAGGCCTCATAGAATGAATTGGAAAGTTGACCCTCTGATTTTATTCATTTATTTTTTTTGATGAGTTTGGGAGGAATCAGTATTAATTCTCCATTAAATGTTTGGTAGAATTCAAAGGTAAGCCATCTGGGCCTGTTCTTTTCTTTGTGGGATGTTTTTTGATTATCAATTTAATGCCTTGTTATAAGTCTATTCAGACTTTCCATTTATTTTTGAGTTAGTGTAGTTCGTGTCTTTCTAGAAATTTGTTTCATCTTGGTTATCTATTTCGTGGTATAGAATTGTTCCTCATATTCTGTTACAATCCTTTTTATATTTGATAGGTCAAATTAAAATCCCCTCTTTCATTCTGACTTTAGTAATTTGAACTTTCTCTGTTCCTTTCTTGGTCAGTCTAACTCAGTGGTTCTCAACCTTCCTAATGCCGTGACCCTTTGATACAGTTCCTCATGTTATGGTGACCCCCAACCATAAAATTATTTTCGTTGCTACTTCATAACTGTAATTTTGCTACTGTGATGAATTGTAATGTAAATATCTGATATGCAGGATGTATTTAGGTGACCCCTGTGAAAGGGTCATTTGACCCCCAAAGGGCTCACAACCCAAAGGTTGAGAACCACTGGTCTAACTAAAGATTTGATCTTAAAAAAAAACTAACCCACCTTTTAATTTCATTGATTTTTTTTCTATTTTTCTATTTCATTTATTTCCTCTATAATGTATATTATTCCATCGTTTTGTTTGCTTTGAGTTTAGCTTGTGCTTCTTTTTCTGGCTTCTTACAGTAAAGACATAGCTATTTGGGGGGTCTCTTTTTTCTTTATCAATATAGACATTTATAGGTATAAATTTCCCTCTAAGCACTAATTTGGCTGCAATCCATATGTTTTTGTACATTGGGTTTTGTTTTTGTTCATCTCAAAATGTGTTGTAATTTCCATTGTTTTTTTCCTCTTGGTTCATTGGTTATTTAATAGTGTTTTTTTTAGTTACCACATACAGGGAGTCCATTAAGTTCAAATTTTAAATTGGACACAAACTTATGGACACCCTGCATTTGTTAATTTTTCAAATTTCATCCTGTTGTCCTGATTTCATTCCATTGTATTTGGAAAATACACTTTGTATGATTTCAGTTCTTTTAAATCTATTGAAATGTCTTATGGCCTACCATGTGGTCTAACATGAAGAATGTTTTGTGTACACTTGGGACAAATGTATATTCTGCTGTTTCTGAGTGGACTACTCTGTAGTGGTCTCCTGAGTCTGGTGTTTTTGGAGTCTTTTGCTTCCTTGTTGATCTTCTGACCTGTGACTCTATCTATTATTAAAACTGGGATACTAAAGTCTCCATCTATAGTTGTTGAATTGCCTATATTTACCTTCAATTCTGTCAGTTTTTATATCATTTATTTTGGGGTTTTATTAGTAGCTATAAACATATAGGTTTATAATTTTTGTGTCTTGAAGGTGGATCAATCTTTTTTTAAAATGTCCTTCTTTGTCTCTAGTGATAATTTTTTTCCTTACACTCTATTTTGCTAAGTATAGCCACTCTGGCCTTCTTTGGGTTATTGTTTGCATTCTGCATTTGACCAAAGAATAATATATGTTGGAGCCAATCTCATGTGTTTACCAAGGGACAACTGTATATCTTTTCCATCTTTTTACTTTCAACCTGTTTGTGTATTTAAATCTAAACTCTCTCTTGTAGATAGTATGTAGTTTGATCACATTTTTTAAAGCATTCTGTCAATCTCTGCCTCTTGATTGGTTTGTTTAATCCATTTACATTTAATGTAACTATTCATAAATTAGGATTTATATAAGCCACCTTGCTATTTGTTTTCCGTATCTTATTTCTATTTTGTTTCCTTACTGTCCTCTTTTGTATTAAGTATTAATAGATATTTGTAGCTTACTATTTTAACACCTTTGTTTCTTAAACTATATTAATTCAGGTTGTCATCTTATTAGTTGCTATGGTGATTAAAATTAACAACTTAATTTATAACAATCTAGTTAATATTAATTCTAGATTAATTTCAATAATATTTAAGGACTTTGTTCCAATGTAGCTCCATTCCACATCCCTTTCATTATGCTATTATTTCATGCAAATTACATGTTTATATACAGAAGCCCATCAACACAGCTTTATAATTATTGCTTTATTCAGTAACATTTATATCAAATGAAAATTACAAACAAAAAAAATGTACTTATGTTTCTTTTATTTTTTACCAAGGTAGTTACTTTTCCTGCTGTTCTTTATTCCTCCATGTAGATTTCACTTAATATCTAGTGGACTTTTATATCAGCCTGAAGGACTTTCTGTACTTTATTCTCATAGGGCATGTCTGGCAGCAATGAATTCAGCAATGAATTTGGTCCATTTTTGTTTATCTGGGAATGTCTTTATTTCTTTTCATTTTTCCACATTACAAAATGTTTTGCATGGCAAACATCTCACTTTGAATTTTAAACTTACCCCAAAATATTTCATTACTTAGTCTTGGAGATAAAGAAATGGCATCCATATTCTCTTGAATTTTATTGAGTTTGAATTGAAATTTGTGTTTTCTACAGAAATCCTGAGTACTATTTTTTTTTTCCTCTTTCTCTCATATGGCAATAATGTTTGCAGGCATTTGGATAGTGATCTCAGGGGTATTACTATTCTTCCAATTCCCAGTGTCCTTTTCGGGAGAGGATGACACTTCCTGGACCCTGAAGTCAGGCTCGTCTGTGTGAGTTGGCCAAGAAAATGTGAGCAGAAATGCTATGTGTCATGTCTAGACTTTAAGGGACAATGATTGCTTCACTGCACTTCTACTGATCCTCTCTGTCACTGAGTCTGCTTGATGGTCCAGATAATGGCCTGGACCACTTGTGAGCATGGAAGTGGAGACACTGAGTGGTGACTCCCAGGCCACCTGCAAGGTGAAGGGCAAATGCACCTTTATTACTGTGCCTTTGTGTTAGACATCATTTTTGATAGAAAATAACTTTCAAATGATTCACAAATTAAGACTCAAAGATATAGTAAGAAATATGGAGTCTTCTTTGCTCAGTACCATCTCTTCCCTCACCTAGTAACCCTGATCACTATTTTTTTAATATAGCTTTCCAGATTGTCTTTATGAGTCTATTGCAAACCTTCCATACACACATGAGGCAGACTTTCACCTAACAGGTACACTGTACACACTGTGCTGCTCACGGCTTTACAAATTCAGCATTTCTTAGAGATCTTTATATATGAATGGTTTTCATTTATTTTGCAGCTAGGTAGCATTTAATTTATGGTTGTATTACAATTTATTATAAAATTTTTATCTTTGAAATCTTGAAATTTCACATAGAGTAATTACAAGTGTGGATACTCTTTTTTTTCTTCATCCTCTCAGGTACTTTTGTAGACTTTCTCAACTAATGTTTCTTGCTTTTGTTCAATTCTTAAAAATTCTATCCTAATCTTTAAAAGCTACTTCATGGCCTCCTGACTTGGCATTCTTTCTATGCAGCACATACTGCAGAAAACTCTGGCTTGAACCTTTGTGTCTTGACTTTTCCCTCATATTTTCTATAACTTTCTCTTTCTCTCTATGTTTTGAATTTTTTTCAGCTCTGTCTTCTACAAAACTAATTCGGTCTTCACCTACATAATATTTAGTGATTTATTTTTAAAATCTTCTCTACAGTTACTCTGGCACTTAAATTCTCACGTTCTCTTATTGCTCCTTTTCCAAAGTACCCACTTCTTAACTGGATATAATACCATGTTGGATTTCTTATTAAACAATTTTTTTAAATTGCCTTATGTTTTATGAATTATCATTTTCTTTTATCCTCCAGCAGAATTTGTTTATCTTGGTTTTTTATCTTTCGTGATGTTAGTGTTCTTTAAATACCTGATGGCCCTTGGTTGTGTTTTTGCATTTATAAGTGAAAACCTGGATTAATTCACATAGACAGCTTTCATGGGTTTCTCCCACACTTGTAATATCTTTTTCCCAGCAGGGCTTTCTTTTGAGGAGAGGGTTGGCCACAAGGACAATGAAGAGGGTGAGTTAACTGATTGACATGCCAGGTCCGATGGCAGACTAGGGACACCGATCTGATCCTGGAAGTATTTTCCTCCTTCCTCCCCACCTTACCTCTTGCCTGCCTGCTGCGAAGGTCTGGAGTCAGAACATTCTCTTTTTGTTTCTCTCTTTAGGTGCCAACTCCCTAGTGGGAAATTCCTTTCTTCCTATTGCTTGGTTCTATTTTTTAGCTCTTTGGTTTGAGTGACTGTGGAGAGAAGGGAGTGGTTTTGGGTTTGCAGAAACATTCCTTGGGTTAACAGACTGAATTTTGCCCTGGCGGCCCTCAGCTCACCCTGCCCTGAGTCTTGGTGGAAAGGGCACTGTCCTCTCCTGTGTGCTGATTGCGTCCACCATTTCTGCTCCTCCACCATGCTCTGTCACGTGACTCTATCTACATTCTGTCTTCCAGAAAGCCACCTGCTCATGGCTCCCATTCTGAACCATTAGCTCTATGTAGATTTGTGTACTTTGGTGAACTTTTATTGTCATGCTGTAGAAGTATGGGATAGAATAAAAAAAATACACATAGTAATTCCACTGTTTTGAAAGATGCACTCTGGAGGCCAGGGGTTATTGAGAGAGACCAAGATGGGCCTTTGGGGAGCAGGGAATTGCTTGGAGTTTGCTGTGGGTGAAGATCGTGATGACTCCCTTGTGTGGGAGAAAGGTCAAGGGCCCTGCAGGGAGGGGCAAAGAAGATGCAGAGAGAGACTTTGCCCTGCCCTGGATCAGAGACAGTCGCTTTAATGGCTGCTGTTGTTTCTTAACTGTTCCCTACCCAACTCTACATTGTAAAGATTTTTGCCTTGATGAAGTAATTATTCTGCTTAACTAGTAAAATACATTATTGGATCCAAACTAATATGGGCCCTCATGTCTTCCTCTAGAAATACGGGAGGTAAATTAGTTAATTATTGTTTTTGAATTGACATGCTATTCAGGCTTTTGATTTATAACTTAATTGTACTGCTTTAGGTAACTTCCAATTTCTAACTGGATCCATTTGAATAAACTTAGTGTTCTATCTCAGTGTTAGCCAGAGGAAGATTAAAAAGTAAGCTGGGGAGTTTAGTAGCTTTGTTACAATAGCATAAAATGTGGAATAATGAACTGTAAATGTGTCTAATTACATAAATAATGCATTTTTGTAATTGTCAAGTAAGGGGGTGTGCTAATGAATCAATTATTTTTAATTGTAGGATGCTTGATTGTTTCAGAAATATAATTGATTGTAATCAAGAATCAATTAAATGTTGATAGTAATTATGTTTATCAAGCTTCAATACATGACATCATTACACTATAACTGCTTCAGGAAGAGGAAACTAGAATGAGGTTATTATAAATGAAGAAGAGACAGCTCGTGCTTATGCCAACTGTGCAGCCACACCAAGGAGGACAAGGCAGAGTTCTGCAGGGCCTTCGTGCGCGAGCAGGGCCCGCTGCCTGGGCCACTGAGTGCCACCTGCATGCGTCGGGACTGGGGACTCCCAAGGTGAAGACCCAGCTGTGCTGTTGGTGCCGCTCTGGGCGGGGGACTCCCTGGACTGTCAGGCTTCTGTGAAGTCTGTGTGGGTCTGGGGCTGCGACTCTGCTGAGCTGACTTGAGACCTTGACTCTGTTTGATCTAGGGATTATCTGCGTGTCAGCGGAGGGAGAGTCACTAAGAGGACAGGCGGGAGTCCATGTCCGCTAACGTAAACAGTGGCCTCCACCCCGGAGGCCGGGTGTGCCCGTTCTCCATCTGCGCCCCAGCACCTGCCCCTCTTTGGTACCTATGATGCTGACTGAATAAGAAGTGTCACAACTCATCAGCGAGGGGGAATAGGGCTTCTTCCTGTTCTCCTGTATTTTCTCTGCTGGTGTTGACTTACCCGTGTCCTCACCCGTTCATTCATTCACTCACTATTTACTGAACACCTAGCACATGCCAGGCACGGTCCCAGAGGTTTGGGATTCACTGTACCATACAAGGACACGGTCCCCACCGTCATGTACTTAGAGTAAGTAGAAAGAGGCAGGTGCAGTAGAGGCGAGAAGTGCAACTGGGCGGGTGGCACAGGATGCCCACGGCAGGGACTAAGGGGACATGTGGAGCCCATTCCTGAGGGCAGGACGGAAGAGGAGAGAGGTGAGGGGAAGCCTGGGCAGCAGGCCCGGTGTACAGGGGGGCACACGCAGGAGCCTCAGGTGGCTCTGAGCAGCTCCCGCAGGCTCCTGTGGGATTGTGAAGAGGGACATCAGATGGGAGGGGACACTGGCCGGACTAGGAGAGGGACTCCACCAGGTCTTAAAGCTGGGAAAGCGGCTTGTTTCAGGCTGCATTTTCCTGGGTCCCTGTTTCACTTGGCCCTGGGGGCCGTTACTGTTTTCTTCCTGTCTTGGCTCCCCTGCTCAACCTCTGAGGCACAGCCTCCTCCCTACCCCCCTGCTCTCCATTTCCTTCCTTTCCCCACCATGTCCCTTGTGTCTTCCCTGGGGCTGGAAGTTTTCACAAGGGACCACCAAAAGGCAAGTGCTTGTTAAAATTACAAATTCTCTGGTGCTATGTGCAAACAAGTAAATCAGAATCTCAGCTTGCATCTTGAAGTATTAAAAGCGACTGAGCTTTGAGACCACAGAGGTAGTGAGTGAAGCTGATGCTGGGGCAGAGGGGACAGAGGGGCCACAGGGACCACTACTGGTCAGCACTTTCTGATGTCATGAAAGATGAAGTATCTTTTGTAATCTCAAAAACTTTCAGAGCCCCCTTAGCTATATTGCTGGGTACCATTTAACATTTGTTGCTTAAGGAAAAAAGCATAAATAAAACTAAAAGTATCATGCATTTATTTATAGTTTTAAAATGGATTCATACTTCATAAAATGGCAGTTGGAAACAGCCCATTATTTGCCTGCAGCCACTTGGCCTGAGTGGCCCTGTGATAAGGCCATGGTTCCCCAGGGTGTGAAGCCCACAGGGTGTGAAGCCCAGGTCTGCTGCTCTAAGTGCCTGGGTGTCTCCCCAAGCCAGCCCATGTGTGGATTGCACTTCTCTGCCTTCCCTTTCCCATGGAAAAGTCGTCTTCTGAATTGCACTTTGCGTGGCATAAGGCCTGAGGCACCTGTCTGCTGGAAGGAGGATGTTGGGGAGATTATTTGTTACGTGGCTTGGACAGAGTTCCTAGTAGCCAGCGAGAGGCCTGTTCTGGTGGTGCTAAGGTGACAAGGAGCTTCTGAGAAGGCTGCAGGGAAGTCCCAGTGTGGGTACAGTGCCTGGTAGCAGACGCTCCTTCCCATGTCAAACAACCACAAATGCAATCACACTCTGGGGTGTTGGGGTCAGGGCTTTACCACATGAAGCTGAGGGCTCACAGCACCCCCATGATGCCAGGGCTGTTCCTTGTGAGGCTGAGTCTGCTCCTGGCTGCCCCGTGGCTGTGGTGGCTGTTTTTATCTTCACGTGCACTCTCCTTGTATTCCTGGTTATCTTCAAGGTCCCGTTTCTGTAAGGCCCCACCTTGATGACCTGGTCTCAACTTGCTTAGCTCTATAAAGACTCTGCCTCCAGGCAGGGCCGTTTTCTGATGCCCAGAGGGTCAGGCCTTCACTGTATGAATCCAGGGGCACAATTCGTGGTGAAAACCTCATGCTCTCTGCACAGACTGGGGACACACACAGGCTCACTGTCACTGTGAGTCCACGGGTTCCCCTGGAGCCTCACAGGACCGGAGGTCCCACTCCAGGACTGACCTCCAGAGCGCTGCCGTCTCTCTCCCACCCTCCGGCTGGCAGGATCCTCTCCCAGGACACCCAGCTCGGCACTCCTGTGGCCCAGACAGCAGCCTCCCGAGGCTTCCCGAGCTCCCTGGAACTGCAGCCTCAGCCTCAGGGACACTTGTACTTCCCTGCTTTCCATGATCCACTCTGAGGACACCGTGCTCTTAACCCACTGACGGTTTCTGGAGACCCGAATCAGGTCAGCTCATCAGTACCGTCTTCCCAACGGCATGGGCTCGCTGGCGTCCGTGCCACTTTTCGGTAATTTTTGCAACATTTCAAACTTTTTTCATTTTTATTGTATCTCTTATGGTGATGTGTGATCAGGGATTTTTGATTCTCCTGTTGTAATTGTTTGGGGACACCATAAGCCATGCCGTTATAAGTCAGATGGGAACTGAGTTGACAGAAACCGTGTGCTCGGTCTGCTCCCCTGAGTGGCCCTTTCCCTGCCTCGCTCTCCTTAGTGCCCCCATTCCCTGAGACACAAATATCAAAGAAGGCCAATTAACACCGTGCACTGGCCTCCAAGGGCAGCGTGAAGAAAGAGTGGCGCGTCCTTTGTCCTTTGCTATAAATCTTAGCCAGAAATGACCAAGCTTCATGAGGAATTCCTGTGCAAACCTAGACAGGACAATAGCTAGGCTTCTCACAGCCATGTTGCAAAAAAAGTTTCTGAAGGAAACTAAAAGTGCTACCAGGGTGGTGCCTGTGGCTCAAAGGAGTAGGGTGCTGGCCCCATATACTGGAGGAGCCAGGTTCAAACCTGGCCCTGGCCAAAAAACTGCAAGAAAAAAAAAGTGCTACCATAGTGAACATTTAGATAATAAAGGGAAACAGCCTGATTGCTGAGCTGGAGAATGTTTGAGTGGTCTGGACAGAAGATCAAACCAGCCATGACATTCCCTTAACCCAGAGCATCGTCCTGACTCTCCCTCCTCAGTCCTGTGAAGGCTGAGAGAGCTGAGGAAGCTGCAGAAGGACAGCAGGAGCCTAGCAGAGGCTGGTTCATGAGGTTTAAGGAAAGAAGGCATCTCTGTAACAGAAATGTGCAAGGTGGGGCAGCAGGTGCTGCGGGACCAGCTGAGAGAGTGACCCAGAAGACCCTGCTGAGATCACTGATGAGGGTGGCTTTGCCAAGCAGCATCTCGTTCATGTAGATGAAACAGCCTTCCTTTGGAAGAAGATGTCATCTGGGACATTAAAAGCTCAAGAGGAGAAGTCAGTGACAGGCTTCGAAGCACAGGCTGACTCTCTTGTTAGGGGCTAATGCAGCTGGTGCCTCCCAGCTGAAGCTGCTGCTCATTCACCATTCTGAAAGCCCTGAGCCCTCAAGAGTTAGCTAACTGTGCTCTGCCTGTGCTCTGTAAGGAACAACAAGCCTGGATGACAGCACAGCTGTTTACAGCATGGTTTACTATTTTAAGGGTACTGTTGAGACATGTTATCTAGAAGAAAAGGTTCCTTTCAACATCTAACTGCTCACTGGCTGCACCTGGTCACCCCAGAGCTCTGGTGGAGACGTCCAGAAAGATGGGTGTTGTTTTCACTCCTGCTAGCACATCCTCACTCTGCAGCCCATGGATCAAGAGTAAATTTGACTTCTAAGTCTCTTTGTTTAAGAAATACATTTCATTAGACGATAGTGGCCACAGATAGTGACTCCTCTGGTTAATGTGGGCAAAGTACTTTGGAAACCTGGAAGGGATTCACCACTTTAGATGCCGCTGAGAGCATTTGTGATCCGTGGGAGGAGGGCAAAGCACCAACATTAACGGGAGTCTGGATGAGGCTGGTTCCAGGCCTCCTGGATGACTTTGAGGGAGTCAAGCCCTCAGGGAGGAAATCACTTCAGATATGGTGGAAGCAGCAAGGGAACCCGAATTAGAGGTGGAGCCTGAAGATGGTACTGAACCACTGCAAACTCAGGATAAAATTTGAATGGATGAAGAGTGGCTTCTTATGGATGAGCAAAGAAGATGGTTTATTGAGATGGAGCCTAGTCCTGGTGAAGGTGCTGTGAACATTACTGAAATGGTAGCAACGGATTTAGACTATTCCATAAACTTAGTTGATAAAGTAGCAGGGTTTGAGAGGACCCATTCCAGTTTTGAATGATGTTCTTTTGTGTGCAAAATGCTATCAAACAGCATCTCATACTACAGGGAAATCTTCGGTGAGTGGGAGAGCCAATCTGCGTGGCAAACTGCATTGCTGTCATACTTTCAGAAATTGCTGCAGCCAGCTCCGCCTTCAGCAACCACCACCCTGATGAGCCAGGAGCCACAGCACGGAGGGAAGACCCGGCACGTGCAGAAAGGCTAGGAGTCACTGAAGGCCAGATGAGTGTTCGTGTTTCTTTTCTTTTCTTTTTTTTTTTTGAGACAGAGCCTCAAGCTGTCACCCTGGATAGAGTGCTGTGGCATCACAGCTCACAGCAACCTCCAATTCCTGGGCTGAAACGAGTCTCTTGCCACCGCCTCCCAAGTAGCTGGGACTACAGGTGCCCGCCACAATACCTGGCTGTTTTTTGGTTGCAGCTGTTGTTGTTTGGTGGGCCCGGGCTGGATTCGAACCCTCCAGCTCAGTTGTACGTGGCTGGCACCTTAGCCCATTGAGCCACAGGCGCCGAGTCGAGTGTTCGTGTTTCTTAGCAGTGAAGTGTATTTGGTTAAGGTGTGTATATGGCTGTTTTTAGACACAACGCTATTGTATACTTAATAGGCTATGGTATAGAAAAAACATAACTTTTGTATGCACTGGGAAATCAAAAAATCTGGTGGCTTGCTTCATTGTCATAATAGCTTCATTGTGGTGGTCTGGAACTGAACCCACAATATCTCTAAGATATGCCTATATTTAACTAAAAGTAACCCCTCCTCTGTGTGGATTTTACAGACCGTCTGCCCCCACCCTCACTGACCTGGTGAATCATTGCATCAGTTGGGGTGGTTATTTTCCTGTTGGGTCTAGTTAGTGTCGAGTGGTCTTAAGTCCCCCCACACCCCACTGAACCAGACTAGGTCCCATCACTGGGTCAGTGAATTCCCCCACAGTGAGGTGCTGCCTTCTGCTCTGAGCTGCTCTTTCTGGGGAGAGGCTGTGGACCCGGAGCTCTGTCCATGGGGAGCTCTGCTGGGCAGAGGGCCCACAGAGTCTGGTCACGCCCCCAATAATCTGAAATTGAATGGTGGGAATTGTGGTTATGACAGCACTTTAGATACTAGAGTCTCTTGGTTCTCTCCTGCCACCATTCGCCAGGCCTGGCTTCACTCTCTCGCCTCTCCTGCTGCAAAGAGCTACCCTGGAAGTCCAGAAGTCCCTCCACCCCATGTCCTACAGACTGTCTGCCAAAGGGGAACAAAGCCAACCTTCCTCTCAAACCCAGAAGGGTTATGGAGGTAAACAGTTCTCAGATGGGAAGTCAATTTCAAACACACATAATGTCTCCAGAGCAGGCCTAAGTGTTTCTCCCTGTGCCCAGCATCTGCCTCGTCCCAGGAGGCTGCTGAGGGCATGGAGCCGAGTCATACAGGGCTGTCCCTGGGCAGCATGGGACCTCCCCTGGCCAGGTGGGCATCTGAGAAGCCAGCCTGTCAGAGAATGCAGGGTTGAGGGGTGCACTGTGTGATCACACGAGGAGGCTGGGGGCAGCCCCAGACAGGTTTGAGAAGCTGTGCTCAGGAGGAAAGGGCCACCCTGAGGTACTCCAAGGTGCATCTCAGTCACCCACCCAAGTTATCTCTTGAGAACTTTCACAATTAGTTATAGAATGTGCCATAAGAATGAAATTACTTATGGTGAAAAATGATGTTGATTAACCATGAAGGTTAAGAAAAACAGCCCTTACAAGGGAACAGGTTTTGTCACAGGATTTTTCTAATGAACAGGATTATGCTTATACAATTGTACATTTTGTGTGCAGATTTTAAAAAAAGGAATGAGGACTTTTCAGAGTAAAATGAAATCCTTTAATTAGAAAGCATTTGAAAAAGCAGAATAGGAACTAATACCCACACTTCCAGCCTTGCAGCATCTCACTGGGCCTAACAATGTGCATCTGTACTGCCTTCATCCTGAGAAGGCCTGTTTCCTGGGAGGCTCAGGCTTGTGGCTTTGAAAGAGGTAGTCAACACAGTTGAGGGCAGCGCAGGACTCCACCATCTGCCTGCAAGAAGCACCATGGAGCTGATAGAGGAGCAATCTCCCGGGATGGGACCCCGGCGATTCTATGCAGATGGTTCCCAGGCCACACTCATGGAAACAACCTTTGGGCTGATGATGTGAGACTTCAATAGCTACTGAGGAGAGGGTCAATTGCCAAGAAAAGACAGGACCTTAGTCTGGTTCAGAAAATAACCACCCCAACAGGTGTGATGATTCACTGTGTCACTGATTCTTGACTGGGGGTGACTTTGCCCCACAGGTGACACTGGGATGTCTGTAGGCATCATTGATGATCATGGCTACAGAAGATGCTGCTGGTCTACACAGGTGGAAGCCAAGGGTGCTTCTGAATACCCCAAAGTACACAAGACAGCCCCACAGTGAAGAATTATTGAGTCCAAAATGTCACTAGTGCCACCATTGAGAAATTTTGGTCTAAAACCTGGACTTTCTGACGTCCAACTTGCTGTCTTTGGTAGAATTTTCTGCTCAATTCAGAAAACGCACATATATGTTGTACCTTTGCCTGTGACTCATCTGGGAAAACATGAGGGCTGAACCCTGCGCTCTCAGGTGTACTGTTGATGAAGGGGGCGGTGCAGAATTGTGTACAAATAGAAAAGCAGCTGTGGGAGCTGACTGGGTGCAGAGCTGCACTGCCCCTTTCCCTGCCCACGGCAGACATCATCAATCAATCTGGCACACTCATTGTGTGCACACAGCTGGTTCAGGTTGGGAGAGATAAGAACTTCTTGCTCCTAGTTTACATGACGTGAAATGGGGATCAGATCACTGACCCTTACATGCCTCTGCCTTACCTAGTCATTGACACCTGTTATTTATGTTTCATAACTCATTCTGGTTTCAAAAGCTGTGAATATAAACATGCTTCAGGAAAGGGTCAAATTAACTTTTTAACCCAGAGTGCAAATAAGACCACTGATTCCAGGTCATATTGTTCATTGGCTGTATCAACTTAAAAAATGCAAAAAGTCCATACATTTGGAAAGGAAAGCTTTCTTTCTTTCTTTTTCTATTTTTTAATTAAATCATAGCTGTGTACATTAATGCAGTCACAGGGTACAATGTGCTGGTTTTATATACAATTTGAAGGAAAGCTTTGTTTCTTAAAAGGGTTATAACCTGCAGGCTGGGAAGCAGAGCCTCTGGCCAATATTAAAAGCAGACCTTTCAAAGGAAGAAAATTGGGCCAGGAGATTTATACTGAACAGGTTGGCTAAATACACGTATTCAACAGGTTATAGGAGGAATATGAATATTCATGAGGGGGATTGTATGCATGTGTATTAAGCAAACAGGCACGATACGTATGTCTCATGTTCACTTTAAGTTGTAGACATACCATTAAACTCACTTAAATTAGGCTCTATATTCCAAAAGATGAAGCAGAGAATGTGAAGGTGTTTTGGGCACAGGTCCAGTGACTCCATTGATAGGTTCTGTCCAAGGTACCTTCCCAGCCATTCTGCACAGCTTCCTCTGCTGGCTCCCTGGTTTGAGCTGTCACCCTCTCTTGTCTGGACCATGGCTATGTCTCCAGGAGCTCCTCAGATGGCCTTCCCTTGGGCTGCCTTTCTCAATGTGTTCTCCACAGAGCGCAGCAACCTTTCAAGTCTTATTTCAGATCATGTAGATCACATCACCTTGCTCTGCTGCCCAGATCTTTCTGAGGATGAGAAGCTGTCCCAGGGCTCCTGGCACTTGTACCTACCTGCCAGCTTCCTCTCTGTCTATTTGCCACTTGGCCCTTCTTTATGCACCTGACATGACCAAGGAACTTTCCTTTTGCTGTTGTCTCTGCCTGGAAAGTTCTCTCCTATCTGTCTACAGCAGCGGTTCTCAATCTGTGGGTCGAGACAGGGGCTGTATTAAAGGGCCAGGGCATTAGGAAGGTTGAGAACCAGCCTATTTCTTTTGTTCACTTGAACTGAGTGACTCAGTGCTTCATCTCTAGGGAGGTGTCCCATCTGGAAACCTGGCCATTCTCTCAGCACTTACCCTCTTTATCTTCATTCTTAGCACTTATCACTACTTGAAATTGCATTATTGATTTATTTGATTGTGTTTTGTTATCTGTTTAGCCCTCTAAATCAGAAACCACATGTTGGCAGGAACTCTGTCTTTTTCATCTGTAGTCCCCATGACTAGAGCAACACCCAGCACATAACGACACTAAATAAACATTTGCAAATTGTTTATTATATATAAATTGTTATTATAAATTGCTGGATTATCAATAGAGAGGTTGGGAAAGAGATGCCTACATAAATCAACTTAAAAAATAAAATTGTTGCGGTGGTGCCTGTGGCTCAAGGAGTAGGGTGCTGGCCCCATATACCAGGAGTGGTGGGTTCAAGCCTGGTCCAGGCCAAAACTGCAATCAATCAATCAATCAATCAATAAATGAAATAAAATTGTTGCTTCCTGCTCTCTGCTCCCTTCTCTTTCTTATTCTCATTTCTCCCCCCACTCTCTTTCCTTTCTCTAATATAAAAATGAACTTAGACTTTTATATACTAAACAAAATAAAATTAACTAACTAATTAATTATTTTTTCTAGTGTAATTCTTTTCTTTTTTTCAGATTAATAATGAGGGTACAAATATTAGGTTACAATGTTTGCATTTGCAGTGGTAGTTGGGTTCTGCACCCAGGGAATTTGCTATATACCCTTACATTTTTCCCGTTAGGTAGGAGCACGCCAATCTCCTTCCTTCCTTCCTGGAACTTGAATTAAATTGAGTTTTCCTCTTATGTGGGCATGTATTAGTTCATTATTGGCTTCATCTTATTAGGGAGTACATTGGATACTTGCTTTTCTAGTCTTGTGATATTTTACTAAAGAGAATGTTTTTCAGCTCTATCTAGGTTGACACAAAAGATGTAACATCTCCATCTTTTTTATGGCTGAATAGTACTCCTGGTATACATATACCACAGTTTATTAATCCATTCATGGGTAAGAATAAAATTTAATAAAACAAAGTGGTAATATTTCATCCATAAGTTTAATAACATAAAATAAAATAAAAATTTACAGACTTGCTTAAGTAGGCAAGGGTCCAAGGCAGATGATTGGTTATAAGACAGTAAATCAATTCCAGAATGGTAGCGCTGAAGGGAAGGGCAGGAGAGGAAGATCTGCTAAAATGCTTCGGATTTCCCCCCATTTTATGAGAACCAGAATGCAGAGAACAAGGAGTGGGACCAAAGTGGAGATTTCTGTTGGGAGCCGCCTAGGATGTTTGGATAGTAGCACTTAGAAGGGCTGTTTGGGGAAGAGTTTGGCAATATCTAATAACAACAACTCAGTGATCATCTTCTAGGGTTATACCTCCAGGGAAGCTTTTTTTTTTTTAATTTTTATTAAATCATAATTGTGTACATTAGTGCAATCATGGGGCACAATGTGCTGACTTCATATACAATCTGAAATATTTTCATCGAACTGTTTAACATAGCCTTAATGGCATTTTCTTAATCACTATATGAAGACATTTGTATTCTACATTTAATAAGTTTCATCT